>CM040244.1:50493904-50722488 GCA_022545495.1 Chrysanthemum lavandulifolium
TAATATGAATTATAACAGCTACTAAGATCCAAGAAGTTATACATAATATGCCCCTGGGTGTAGTGCTAATACTTGGGTGTAGTGCTAATACTAGTATCAACAAGTACAATGATTCCAACCAAGTTAAATATGTTTAAGATACTCCAAGATGAAATAAATAACTGTAAATACCTGTATTGCTTACTTCTTGGCCAATAGGAACATCCATAGACGATCCTATAAGAAAAACTGGCCTGGCAAGTGAAGTAGCTGGGGAATCAGATTGAAAATGGAACCTGAAAAACGGAACACCTCATCTCAGAATATCTATAATAACCGCCATTTTATAAAAGCTATGATGTGCTACAGAACAAAGTTGTTTCCACCAAATTCCTTCAATATCAAGTCTGTTTCGCTACGGTTATTAGAACTAATGGGGCTTTAACATGTTGCAACATCTGAGTACGTTGTGAAAGCAAGTTACCCGTAGTCCCTTAAACCGCGAGGATAGACATCTAACCAAGTTGTTTAAGATTATGAGAATTCTAATTCAGACGATACTAAGCCTGAACTTACTAGATGTATACAAAATTAGTGATACTGTGATAAACATACTCATATCCAGATGATACCTGATTTGCTGAAGTCCAAGCAGATGATACTTGTCATGCTTGTTGATAATTTAGAAGCTTTGTCTCATCAACACTTTGATCAAAGAAGTCTTTGTCGTTTCTAATGATTTTCACATACACGTCCATGCTGGTGAAGGTCATGTGCTTGAATAGCTTTGCTCATAAAAAGCAGCTTAAGAATAGTACGTACAGATTGAAATGCTTTGGACTAAAATTTGGGCTATCAAACAAAGGACTAACTGTAATTCTGTATTATAGCTGATAAAAAATAAGTGTCTTACACTGTTCACAGCTCCATTTCTTTGACCAAGGATAAAATCGTCGGCAAGCGTTTTCATTCTCCTCGCGGTCTTTTATAGAACTCCGGTGAGCAGAAGAGCCAAACCGGCTGTAATCACAATTTTTACAGTTTAGGGGTCCGGACAGTGTTGTGTATTGGTGCGCGATTCCTAAGTCGGAAGAACTTGTCCACTTGCCATCTTTTTCCTCTTAAGCACTCTCTTATGAATATCATTTTAACAAGTTAGATCTTTTTCTTTCTACATATATCTCAACTAATGTTCATAACAATGCATGAGACCACACTGTCTCACTAAATATATATATTTAGTTTCTTGACTATCGTTCACTCCACGAAGATATTGCAAATATGTATATAAATTTAAATTATATATAATATTACGAAATATCTTTGTGAAGTGAAGGATAGTCAAGAAAGTAAATATGAATATTTAGTGAGACAGTGTGGTCTCATGCATTGTTATGAACATTGGTTGAGATATAGAGATTTAGAAAGAGAAGGATATGACGTGTTAAATGATATTCATAAGAGAGTGCTTAAAAGGAAAAAGATGGCAAGTGGACAAGTTCTTCCGACTTATGAATCGCGCACCAGTACACAAGACCGTCCGGACCCCCAAACATTAAAAATTGGGACTAGAGTTGGTATGGCTCTTCTGCATGCTCACTGGAGTTCTATAAAAGACGACGATAAGAATAAAGAGTTTCAGATAAGTTGATTTTCGGCTTTCGCTTCAAGCCGCCCCTCGATGGTAGTTAACAGACACTTGACTAAGTGGCGGACGTGAAGTTTAGAAGATGGTTTCAGCCTCATGCGACTATCACACAGGCCAATAATCTGTCCCAAAAAATCCGTAACTTGTTTGATGACAGCGGCTTCGGACAGCTCGGAATGTATGATGAGGAGATCGAGCCCATTAAGAGCTTCCATCGTTTTCTTATCTCATTCCTATATAGAAAGAGAAAGAGTGTATAAATGTCTCAAAAAATGAAAATTAGCATAACATTTGATGCAGATAGTACTCACATTCACACACAAATCAATATTGGATATTGAATAATAAATACAATTAAAAGACACCACCATGGTCACTTAGCCGGCGTACATCTAAGGGGGTATTTGTTGGTTTAAGCTTATTTGGCCGACTTATGGGCTTATTGAGCTTTTTGAAAAGCTAATAAGCTCCAAATTTTGAGCTTATCAATATGATTGAAGTTCATAAGCTCAATTGATAAGCTCGTAAGCCCAAAAATTTGACTTTTGAGCTTTTCAAAATATCAATAAGATCATAAGCCGGCTAGACTTATGGGCATTATATAGATTTATTATGGTATAAGCGCATAAGTCTCAAAATAAGCCGGAAAATCCGGGCTTATGAAATCATAAGCCCACATATAAGCTTAGAGAAACACCCCCAAAAAGTTAAAAACTCGCCATCCTCATCTGTGAAAAGAGTATATCATGAGTTCATAAGCCCTTATTAAGTGTGTGGCTTAACTTAGTGAAAAAAATAAATAAATAAATAAATACAATTCCAAAATTATTTTTGGCAAAAATGCATATATATCTCTCCCAAAATGAATAATTGCATATATATCCTTTGTACAAGTTTTTTATGCACATAATACAATGATTTTTATGCATGCTTTGGATATATATGCAATTTTGCATTTTCGGAAGGATATATATGCAAAAGCCCATTTTCAAATACAGTAATATTTTTATATAAGCCCACCCGTCTCAAATAAGCCACAAACGTTTAAGGCTTATCAAAACCCCTTCCTATAATCTCATAAGGCAAAAAAGATAAGGTTAGCCAAACACTTAATTAGGCTTATTTATCTTATATTAGCTAATAAGCCCCCTATATAAGCTTAAACAAACACCCCCATATATACTATAGCTTTGTTTGGCAAACAAACAAAACTTATAATCTACATTACTTTGGCCAAACAAACATTTACCCATTTTACAACTATTACTAACTATTTTGTATCATAATGAGAGACAGAGAGTATAATGAAAAATATCGACGAGATATGGAGCGATTATTATGAGAAAAGAGCGAATACCGAGACCAGCCTTGAGAATCAAAAAAGACGAGATGAATCCGAGAAGACCACTTTTGGAAACTAGAGAAGCTTACACATTATAAAACCCTGTACCACTATTAGAATCGAGTGAATGTGCTTGTGATTACGATTTTATGTCCGGTTTATATACACATATGTGTTAGGTTAGATCTTTATAATGTGAAATTATAACTCCTATTAATCTCTTACCTACACATTTATCCTCTTACATTCACATTCAATTCTTACCTAGACACTCTTACATACACATTAAATTCTTACCTACACATTTATCCTCTTACTACATCAATTTTTTCTTTTATCATCTTATCCAATATCTTTTACATGCACCACTAACGTGTGGATAGGATGATATGTAAGAAGAAAATGTAAGAGTATACTGTTGTGAACAAGAATTGAGGGAATGAAAAGTATTTTTGAAATACAAAAGGTATATATAGATAAATATTAGGGTAAAAATCCTAATAGCTAATTGGGCTATGGGCTTCTTATAGGTTATATGGACATCCACTAATTATTATCCATAACACTCCCTCTTGGATGTCCATATTGTTAATACGCTTAGGAATTGTTGCCTCATTAAAAACCTTGCCGGAAAACCCTATTGGGACAAAACCATGGTCAAGGGAAAAATAGTGCAACACGTATCTTCTCTCCCCCTGATGGTCACATCACTTAAATCTCTTAGTTGGTGCAATCCAATATAATAAACCAACTTCTTTAATGTCAATATAGTAAGTGTCTTGATAGAATATATGTTTGATTCTCATATAAACAAGTGTTCTCTACTTAACATTCACATATCAAGAATGATTAAACATATGTCATACTTATCATTATACGAGTACATCCTCGTACTTCACAAGTTATATAGTATCAAGGAATGCAAAGTAAATGATAAATTATATCATTTATGACCACTAGCTAGAACAATCAATGTTTTATATACATTATAACTATGACACCCATAAATCGATATTGTGATCATCATCTTTATAAGTAAAGGGGTCTTTTTTCAACAATTGACCTCATAAACATGAGCGTCATTTATCCATATAAGAATATATAGTATCTTTCTTTAGCTTTCATTATGAAAATGATTTCATCTTTAAGATGTTTAATTCATAAAACAAGACAAAACTTTGTATTTCATTTCAAGGTATTCAACCGTCTTGAAAATCTCCTCATGAGTTCCATTCATTTTTACCTCATCAAAACATATGTAACTTATACCATATACAAATCTCTTTAAAACTAACATGTGTAAATTTTGTTATTTCAATGGCTCATTTTAAACCAATACCATATTGCCTTTCACTTATATAGTGATTTATTCAACTTGATCAAGTGTTATTCTTGAAAACTTTCTTATATGCTTCAGCATTTTAAATCATGAGACATGCTTCATGCATTTTATATCCATCATGGGATCTCAACTTCAAATGAGCTCTATTCAATTCTTTTTAGACGCATATCAATTATTTATCACATTGCCAGACTTCTATAATTATAAAATACATTATTGGATCCACCACATTAGAACATGTCTCCTTAAGATAATTTTCTAGTCTTTGTGAAATATATGTGTGCCATCAGTTGTGCCTTGAATATCATGATTACAGTAATTCAATTTCGCTTTCACACAAAGACCGATGCATATCTAATAATTTTGGACATTCATGTGTACGGACTTCAAGTCCCAGTAACCATGTCTTATCACAAGAGACTTCAATATTTCATTAGTTCTTTGCGTCTTTATATCTTTTGGCCATTCATGTATACATCTGCACTTCCTGCATGTATGCTTCCATGATCCTCACCATGATTATAGCGCTATCTTATTTATTTACATAATCATTACCATGTGTATTATTGTATACAATATCACCCTCGACGTCGATTCATTTATATTTTCGATTCCATACTTTACTAGACATTGCAATATATCATTTATTGATATCTCATAGTTTTTCAAGTACCCGGGGTTTTCCAATTACCTTTATGTCTAGTTTCTCTATAGGAGAATTATTATGGGGTATTTATTACCTCAATTAGACCATATGAATTTTCTTGCTCCATTTTATCTATTCATTCGAGGACTTTTATTTGAATCGATTAGTCTATCACGCTGCAGCACGTGCCATAGACTTACTACCAATAATTGGTTTTCATTTTGGGACATACATTATAATTGAGCGCTAGCGATGTATATATGATCTAGTCACTTCTTTATGTCACTAAACAAGTCCGGCAATTACTAGATCCGAATGTAAATTGTCCTTCAAGTTCATATTCATTGGTCCGAGGATCAACATTTATATTATAATTCATTTCATATCTCTCGCTGCTCATTCTTCCCCCTGAATGAATTATCAATTACAACACCCCATTGTTGTTCGTTGTGGTGGATTTTCAATACAGGTTTCGCACATTTACATAAACTTTAATGGGAAACATATGGTTCGTGACCATAAACCATTTTATTGGGGAGTATTCATTAATCTTGTTGGCATGATGCGAATTCATATTTTATAACATGCCCCATAATCTAAGATTTTTGTTCTCATAATTATTGGCTTTGCAATCAACTAAAGCCGTTTTATGAACGTTTCAACAAAACCAATTCGTGTATAAACTTGGGCTACATAAAGTTCAACACTTATTCCAATAATCGCCCAGTACTTAGAAGTTTTCACCACCATTCTCAATAATACAATATAGAAAACCGTGCTCGCATTTTATAAGTCGAGCCACTAATTACGCTAACCTTAAGTTGCGTATTTGATGATCATTTTGACGATGCATCGATTTTAAAACTCAAAAGGATCCACATGACAGATGTATAGGCCTACTTACATCCCCTTTATATTCTTTTTCAAAACTTCATAGGACAAAGTCCTTACTTTAATTTGGTGATAATAAGTGAACAATGCACTTTCATTGAGAACAATAAAACTAATCAAATAACCTTTGAAGAACTCAAGGTTCTTGTATATGGTTCGCATCATTATTGATCTGGGATGGTTCAAACGGTCAAGCCAATAAATAATCCTGGCTCATATACTCTAATTTATGACCACATGTGTTTTAATTGCACTTGACTTTTATGTAAAGTCGAATAATACAAGAAATTTTATGCAAATACATCATCACATTTAAACTTATATTTTATGACCACATGTGCTTCACTTGCATCTTTTTATACAAAAGTCGAATTGTATGGAGAATTCACATTTCTTCGATTAGCTCTTTTATGTATTTCACACATTTAATATAATATTCACAATAGCTAATAGTATTAACAATAAACAACTTTATAACAGTGAAGCTACTAAATTTGCTTGACACATAGCCATTAATCAATTAATCAAGTCTCTCAAACAAATCTTTTATATAATAAAAGAATTACATCATTTCAGAATGTTTTTGCAAAACCCTTCTCATTGAAAAAAAAATTAGACCAATAGGAGAGCTTGATTTTGCCACGTAAGCGAAATCGAGCGATGTGATTGGTTAATAAAAAGTCAAAATTGAATTGATTTTGGTCAAACTTTAATATATTTGGTGGAGAAATTTAGTTGAGAAAAAAAACACATAAAAATATAGGTGTCCAATTTGTGAAAACAAAAACATAAAAAAGGAGGAGGTAACTAATAAAACTTTAGTGGTTAAATGATAATAAATCATATAAAATTAATTGTAAATTTATAAATTTCCATGTTTTTCAATAATTTTACAAAATAAACAAATAACCCATTACACTTTATACTCCCTAAACTTTATAATATAAACTTTGTTTAAAATTACTAATATTAGTTTTAAACTTTCATCCAGTAAAAGTACAAAATGTTGTAAATATATGAATTTTTAGCACATGCTAGATATTTTAAGGATAAATATTTGTTTCGGACTTTCATTCAAAAAAAAATTATTATATATGTTAATTAAGGACTCAGGTTATTTTATTTTAAAATTTTAATCTATGCGTACACATGTTTGAATATTCGGCTAAATTATTGTTAATGAGAATATAAGTATCAAAAGGTATGCACGGGTGCTGTGACATGAAAATAAATATACGTGATTGTACTTATAACAATTACTCATGTAATTCTTATTAAAGTTTACATACGGATATCTGAAAAAACATTTTAGAAATCTTTACGAAGTATATTATAACTTCATCAACGCACATTATGTGCTACTAAATTCACACATTTTGTACAACATGATATCAAAAGTTGAATTTAAACAACAACCTCGACCTCGACCTCAACCTCAACATATATGTTAGTTAAAAAAAGTTAAATCTTTCTGATAAGTGTCTAAATACTCATCATTTTTGTACCAATTAAACTGCAAAAACATCTGAAAACACTCAGAAATGCATCTAAATGATTAAAATATCACAAATAAGTGTTTTATGTGTTTTAAATGCAAAATGTCAAAATCGTGAAAAGATATCAAGTTTGCATAATTGGCGCTTTAGTCCCCAAGTTTCAAAAGTTGTCAAAAACAGTCCCTGGTAAAACCAAATAAAGAGAAATATCATTTTAAAGTCCCTAGGGATTCTTAAGTTGTCAAAACTGGTCCTTGAGATTTAAATTTACAAATTTACAACTTTGGTCCTTTAACTTTCAAAAATGACAACTTAGGTCCCTTAACTTTCAATAATGACAAGTCAGGTCCCTAAACTTTCAAAGCTTGTCAATTTTGGTCCCTTGAAACAAGTTTGGAAAATTACAGGTTTGGTCCTTGGTCTTATCAGATTTGCAAGTTTAGTCCTTATCACTAAACCAAGCCCTTGTCAAAAACCTTTTGACCCCTGCCATGTACACCTTTTTGGACCCCCTGTCACACCCTTTTTGACCCCTTGGTCAACACCTCAGTCAAACAGAACACCCTTCCCGCCACCTCCTGCTTCCTTCTTCCCCACTTGCCTGTTGCCTGCAACTCCCCTCTCCCATCACCCAGGCTTTATCCCAACACCTCTCACCCCTCATCATCACCCCTACAAATCCACCCCCTAGTTGCTAGCTCAGAAGTCCCAGAGGTCAAAATCACCTTTTCCCGCCAAAACCATCCAATAGCCAACATCCACAAAAGTTATCCATTGACCCTGGAACCAAGTGGGAAATGATCAGAGGATAGAGAGAGAGATTTTGGAGCTATAAAAGAGAAGAAAGGCAAGAGAAGAAGTACCTTTGGACTAGCCATTGGTCGTTAGTGTAATTTTAAAAGCTTTCTTTAAATTTTATGTCTTTTACGCTTTAAATGTTGTAAACTTCTTTAAATTAGTGTAATGGAACTTTAGTTTCGGTTTAATTTCAAGTTTAATCTCATTTTCAAGTTTTGCTTAATTTCCTTTAATTTTCAAGTTATTTCAATTCCATGTTTTGAAGTTGTTTGATGGACTCTATAAGCCATATAAGTTCGACAAAGCTCATTTAGCTTTTAGATACATTAAAACAAGCTTAGACTTTCAAATTCAGAAAGTGCTAAAAAACCAAGAAAAACAATGAAAATACAAAAATAGTGAGTTAGTGAAGAAGGTGATGAAGCAGGGTTGAATTTGGAATGCTATGGGGTATTAGGAGCTTAATGGAAAGCTATTAGGTGAACCCTTGTCCTTGGCTTCTATGTCTCAGTCCACTTTCTCATTTGTAAGCATTTTTCTAATTTTTGCAATTTACTGTTTTAATGTCTTATTTACCTTAATTTCCATGTTTCTGTGTTTATTAGTTGTTATTAAGTGTTTTCATAGTTTAAGATTATATGATCATGTATTAGTTTGTGTCTTTGCTTTATAATCCATTTTTAAACCATAAAAATGGCATATGAGTAATTTTTGTGTATTGTTGTTATAAATGTTGTTTATCTATTTATTTATGTTCAGTTGTTGTTAGTTAATGTTATTATAGCTTAATATTAGCTTGTTATGTTTTGAAATCTGTTTGTACTTAAGATTTTCATTTTGACTGTCATAAGCTTTATTTTGGATAATCATGGTTTAACCTTGTGTGACTACTTGATTAAACTTAAAAGGTGCTAATTTAACAGATGAAAACCTATGGATTTGATAAAATTGGTTTATACAAACTTTTGGAATGAAAATCTTAATTTAGGTTAATTTAAGGTGTGTTTGGTATTACTGATTCAAGGGTGTTTGAATAAGCCTAAGTTGTTATTTTTGGTTACTATAAGGTACTCTAAGTTCTTTGAGGTCAGACAAACCATCAAACCTATTTAGTACTTATATAAAAGTCAAAAATCACATCATAGATCACTCATTTGAATTAAATGTATAATTTCACTGTGCTTTTATTATTAAGTTTTAGGACTTGTGCTTATGATATGTTTTAGTTTTGTTGCTTATATGTTTATATTATTTTTGTTAATTTTTGGTTTAGTTTTTTAACTGCTTAATCATGCTTATCTTTAAGCTAGTTTTTCAAAAAGGTGCCCTGTGCACAAGTTTGATTAAATTTTCGTATGTTCTTAGATTGTTCATTAATGCATGATTAAGTAATTTATTTGTTGTTTTGATTAGTTAAACATGCTGCCTGTTTATGCATGTGCTTAAATTTCCATTGAGTGCTTATTCTAGTGCTTAATTTGTTCAATCAAAACTCAACTTTTAACTTAGTACACTGAGCAATCAGTGTACTTAGACGTATTTCATAAGCTTGTGGAAAGCTTAAAAATGGACAAGAGTTTGTAACTTTTAGCTTTCAAGGAAGTTTAAGTGTCCATCTCACTGGTTTTGGTCTTATCTTTAGCTTCATAGCTTATTTGATAAGCTAAACTTAGCTTAACAAAAGCTCAAACTCACACAATATACCGATCACTGGTTGCAAGTGGCTTATTCCATAAGTTCTTAAAAGGTTCATTAATGAACCTTATTGTATGAATTTTGGCTTTTGGAAAGCTTATCTACCGAGATCAAGGTTTAAAAGCTCATATCTCATTTCTGGCTTATCTAATAGGTGCGCTTATGAGCTTTTACCTTGTCCATTTTTCATTTGAACACTGGGTAACCCAGTGTTCACTAGCTTTTTCACACCCTCACAAAAAGCTCTCCAGTGGGCCCCACTTTATGTGAATTGGCTTTTTGAGAAGCCAATCCACCAAACTACAAGGCCTTGTTCCCTAGGGCTGCAACTAGCTTTTTGGTTTGTCCCATTTCCTGAGTATACTGGAAGCCCAGTGGTACTCAGTGATTTGGAAGTTTTTCTATGGCTTCTCAAAAGCTCAAGAAGGCCCCACAGACTTGTGCTTTGGCTTTTGGAAAGCCAACCACCTCACTGCTACTCCAATTCTTAGTTTGGCTTTTTCAACTTATTCCTTAAGCTTAAATTGCCTCTAAATAGTTGCGGGGTGTTTGGGCCCGAGTGCATCGTAGAAGTGCTTATTTGCTTATTCGAGCTTATAAGTGCATCCCTGCATAAGCTTGTTCATATATGTATATTATACTTGTACAAATATATTTTTCCTTTTATTTCTGTGAATAGCTTATTTCAAGCTTATTTTGCTTGAGTTCCAACAGTCAAGCCAAAAGCTCAACTGTTGGACTCATAAGCTTATAATGTGCTTATTTTCAAGTTTGTAAAGTTTTCTTTTCATTAAATATGTATAATACTTGTATATACTCAGTTTTATAATCAGAAAACCAATAAGACCCTTTAACTATAAGTGATAGCTTCTATTTAGGAGTTTGAGCTTATTTGGCCAACTGTTGTGGAAATAAGCTGCCACAGAGCTTATTTCCAAGTTTTGGATAAGTTGGTTTTGTTAAAGTTCCATATTTTTACTTAATGTACAGTTTTGCAAAAAGAAAATCAAAAAAATAAAATGTTTACCAAAAGGGGTAGGCGTGCTCGAACACGAGACCTCCCCTTATGAGTGTGTTTAGTGTGTACCGTAAGCCATTCGCCACTGGGACTTGTCTTGGTCATATCTTACACAATTTAATACATAACCCTTATTTGTTCAATAAGCTTATACGAGATTAATGGCTTATTTCGACTTATTTGAAACTCTTTTCATCCTTTTCATTTTTCTTAGTCTTGTATTTGTATAAAGTATTTTTCGTAAAAGTTTCGATTTTTCTCATTTGTTTTAGTGTTTTAAACATTTAATTAGTGTTTTTAGTAATTAATTCATAATAAAAATATAAAAGTCAAAAAATATAATTTTTTTTTTTAATTTTCTTTTGTCATTTAGTACGTAAGAAAATTGATTTTACACTGTAGGCCTTTTATTTCAATAATTTTACGCTTTTTGCTTGCACTCCAATATTATTTTTACACGTAACGCTGCTTTCATTTTAGGTTACGTTTAAGTTTATTTAGGTTTACGCTTTAATTAAAATAGTTTATTTAAGTTATTTTGTTTTATAAAATAAACGCTCATCGATCCGTAAAAATAGTGATAGCGTTTATTTAATAGATTTTAATATTTTAATTCTATTTAATTTGCATTTAAGTCGCTAAGACATGCAAATCCCTACTATAGTTATAATCTTTTATACGCTTACGCTTAAACTTAAATGTATGTTTGTAAAATACTTTAATATTTTTAGGTTTCGATTTATGCTTTTATTAAACTAGTGTGATGAGCTATTACTATTCATATTCGGTGTTAGTCAATCGATTCTGCTTTCCTATACTAATATTATTTTCAACAATTCACAAGTCATTGTACCGAATATCACGCCAGACATAAACGATCCAAGGATATTTTTAATCCTTGGTAAACTTGCATTCCTCTTCCAGTCGTCTAGTTTTTAGTATCACCATTCATGGTGGTGGTCGAAATAAAGTTAGTTAGTTTGGAAGGAATCACTTTCATCCATAGAATTTTCACAAAATATTAATAGATATTAATACATAATAAAATATTAATACATAATAAAACACTTGTGCATAAATATTAGTTGTACTTATATCATAATTGACATGTAAGCATAATCGTCCAATATCATTGGTCGATAAAAAGTAAAAAATGAATTGAATTTGGTAAAAATTGAAAAATTTCGTGTAAAAAGAAAAATACACCACAAAACACATGTGTCTAAAAGGTAAAAAAAAAATAAACTTCTAAAAAGCAGAGTAGACATTATAAACTTAAAGGATCTGAATGTAAACACCACAAATCCTACCTTTTACCCATCAAGACACGACCTCACCCAATCGAATCGTGTGCACCGTAAAACCCGAAAAAATATATTGCACCAAAACCCGACCACCACCAATCAGAATTCTAAAAGGAAACGATGCACACCGACATACATTCCTCTTCATTCGGCACATAGACAAAACCTAACCCTTCCGTAAAATTAACTAATCAAGCTCTAAAACCCATCACAATTCGATCAAATCAAAACAATTGGCCTCTAATCGGGAGTCGTTAATGAAAAGGTATGTTCATGAACAACTAACACAATATATAATTTTGAAACAGGTATCATACATGAATTTTCTGTTATTTTGGTTGGATTAATGATCTTTGCAAGGTTAGTTAATCATGTGTTTGTGTTAAATTGTTATTTATGTGTAAAGTCAAAAGGTTTATGTTAGATTCTTAATTTAATACATGTGAAAAATATAGGTGTTAAATTTGTGAAAACAAAAACTTAAAAAAAGATGAGGTAATTAATAAAACTTTAGTGGTTGAATTATTAAAAGTTATATAGAGTTAAGTGTAATATTATAAGTCTTCATGTTTTCAAATAACTTTTGATTATAAACAAATACCCCCTTATACTTTATATCCATTATACTTTATATATTAAAAAATACAATGTATATGTTGTTTTAAAATAACAACATATAAATCTCATCAAAACAAGATCAATTTATCAGTTGATCATTATCATGTTTCTATAACCCTCATGACGCAAATATTTTTACAAACAATACATAATTAAGTTTAGTCCAAGGGTTTTAACAATGGTTGCTGAATAAAATTTCATTCATTCAATTACGACTCATAAATTGTTTATTGGGTTAATAATATTGTTTGTGCAAAATTGCAATATATCAATTGGCCACTATTAAAATTGAGAAGGTAATTCAAGTTTGTTTGTATTAATGGCTTTGAATATGGATGAAAAAGGTAATGATGCAGGTGATGTTTAAGGTTTCCAATGGCTGCAAAGTGAAAAAGATGTTGGTAACCTAAGCCTATTTTAAAAAAGTTGATAAAGTTATGTGTTAGAGTGAATTCAAAGTAAGATAATTTTGATCTATGTTTATGAATTTAAGCTTTATCAATCTTTAAATAGTGTAGTACTTGAATGATAAGTTCGTCGTGATTAGTTTTAAATGCTATGTCTATTATTATCTTTGTTTTATTGGTTATAATTTGATAAATAGTATAATTATAATGATCGTATACTTTTGATGATTGAATCTTTGGTTGTGTGTTTCTTTAGTCAGTTAGGTAACATTTTGCCAAGCATGTTTGTGAAAGACGGGTTCCTGGCGGTCATATTCGAGTTTTTCTGCAAAGCATGGCGAGTCATGGCCAAGAAAGTTAGCAAGTGATTTAAGTATTGCCAAAAAAATTAGTCACAACAATGGTGGTTCCCTCAATAGTTTAAGATAAGATGTCTTTTGAGCAAGGATTTTCCATCTCTTGGAACACATGAAGAACGCATGCATATCATGAAACAAAAAATTTGTTTCACCACCTATTCAACCATATTTAATCTCTGCAACTACAAGCATGGGCAATCACAATATGGGGTAAACTTAGCTTATGGACCTCCGCAAACTCAGACTGTCCACTTGGTAGCTTTACACTATTTACTTTTATTGTACAATGATTTAGTATATGGAGTTTATTAGATGTGTTTGGGTAAACTTATTTAGACAATTGTGCCTAATAGAAGTATCAATTATGAGCACTTAGGTAGGCTTTGAGGCAAGAGGTAGCTATATATGACATTACAAACGCATAATAAATTTATGTCTAAACGCCGCGCGTGGATGGGCATTGAAAGCATTCGTGCAAGTACTTCAATAGTAGTTATATATCCAGTATGCTACTATAGGTTTTGTTGAAGTGAGCCATCTTTAGTGTCGGTATATATCTAGTATGCTTTTGGACAAAATGTAAATTTCTATTACAAGAGTCTGACTTTGGGGTGGTTGAGTAATTCTTTTATAGCCGTTTTCTCTTGCACTTACGAGTTCACGTACAAATTCAAACATCTAGGTCTCTGTGTGTAATGCATAGGAATAAAGAGGTATATTACCGAGTATCAGTTTTGTGGGTGGTTTGTCTACAGCTATCAAATAACAAATAGTAATTTATATAGGAGAGTCAAACAATTTTATGATATGTCGACAAAATAAGAATACAATGAACTGTTAGGGTGTGAGGAATAGGAATATAGAGGTGGAAGACACTGACCGCCCTTTTTTTGACACCATCGAGGACGTAACTTAATTGAAATAGAGAAGTAAGAATAGAGAAGAGAAAATATTTTGGTCTGATCAAGTCCTACATTATCTTGCCATTGCTTTATTGCCGGACATGAATGTGGAATATCACTTCAACATTGTTACTCAAGTTTTAAAGGGGCTAACACCGTTTCTTAGAAGCTCTGCCTTTGCACACAATCTTCATGCTCCTACTTATACACTAACTAATTGACAAAATAATGAATCTGCTTTTTATACGAGTAAACATTTTTTCTTCAGTTTTACTCATTCTCCATTATAATTTCTTTAATTGTTCTCTTTATTTTGCAGGGTTGCAGATTAGGGAGGCAAGAGCTAAGGAACGTGAGCGAGTCTACACATCCTACAATCCATTTAAGACTATGGCGTCCCTTAACTGACGAACAATAAAGAACCCACATCGTTCTTCCAATATTACACATTGTTACCATCCCGGAGTTCCTAATATTTGGACGGAACTTTTTTTGGCTTACATTATTCGAGCAACAGAAACTACCGGCGAGTAAACAATGGTAAAAAGACTTGAAAACGACACCTAAAATATATTTGTATTACATATAACTAAGCATTATTACAACACAGAAAATGTTAGTCTTTTTTATAAACATTGTTAAATTAAACTTTTATGAAAAAACCCCGTGCGTGCACGAGTATTATAACTAGTATTACACGATATATAAATTACACATATTTTATAGCTCAATGGCATAATTTGAGCCAACTAAAAGAAATTCTTATATTTAATTTGAATCTACTCAATATATTCGTAGTTAATATGGCAATGATCCCTGATTCATAATGAGACTTATACAGAGATTTATAACTAATTTTAGGCAACATCATATATGTGTCAAAGTTTATTCCATGTATACTGGTAAGTCTTTTAATGTAAACTTAGCGTGATCAAAATCTATACTGACAAAATAGGTTAACCAAACTTTAGCATCCGTAGGCACAAGGAATAATTGTATTTAAACTCAAATTACGCACAAATCCAAAGTCAAAGAATACTAGCGTTTAAAGCATGTTATATACGGAGTAACATCTAACATTAACAAATTCAAATATAGCATTTAAAGCATGTTTTGTAGTACCATACCCATGTGCTGCTATATAGTACCCTATATAATCCTTCTAATTGCTATGGAGTATATTTTATATTAGGGAAATGATAGAGAGGTCTAAACTTAGATCTAATTTCAAGTGTCATCTTGATGGATTGTGGTATAAGTGGGTTCCTGTCTGTAATCATTAAGATGATGCCACTTGTAATTAGGTCTAAGTTTAGGCCTAACTTTAGGCCTCTCTATCATTTCCATTTATATTATTATATCTTTCTCATTAAGCAATAGCTACCAAACAAATAGATAAAGCCTTCGAGAATGTTCCAAAAATTTCTATCTTAGTTTGCATATAAATTGCACATGACACATAATCATAAAATCTCTTAAACCAGACCAAAACACAATTTTCATATTCATCTTCAATACATCAAGAGAAGTCTTTAGCAAACACTATTTATATATTGAGTCATTAAGAGCTCATGGTAGCGCGCAGAGTAAAACATTTTAATTAAAATAGTAATATACCGAGCTAAAACTCCTAGTTATTTAAGGCTTTTTTCTAAAGTTTCAAGCATCCAATATATTGAGTAGGTGGCTAAAAAGAATAACATCTTATTAGTAGCATACATTAAACTAGGGGTGAGCAATCCCGACCGACACTCGACTCCCGTCCCGATCCCGACACCCGAATCCCTTTCCGATACCGATCCGACTGTAATCGGGTCGGTAGTCGGTTTGCGTTTTCCTGGTCCCGAGAAAACGCAGCCAAAATCAAGATTCGGGACGAGTCGGGACCATTATCGGGTCGGGAGTCGGTTTGGGTTTTCCCCCATTGTCGGTATCGAGATTAGTCAGGACGGGTCGAGATTCGTCCCGATGCTCACCCCTACATTAAACCATTGATCAATAGCGATGAGTAGTCACAAATTAATACCTCCAATAAATTCCTTACTTTTAAATAAGATATATGATTAGAAGAAATCAAATCAAATTTATGAGATAACAATCAAAAGCATTAATGGTTGTAGAAAGCAATATATAGTTATCATAATATCAAATAGTTTAGGCATATACGGGCACACAATGATGATGATAATTACTTATAGGTCTATTTAGTATTGCTAGATAAGTGTCATAGGCACAAGGAAAATAATTCTACCTCGCACAATTTAAGGTAGCCATAAATCAATGACATATTTTGTTTTTTTCTTATTGAAGCTTTCAAACCAAATAATATCTATTAGAAAACAAAAACGGACCTAAAGCTTTTGAGCGTACTGATAACGTGTTGTGAACAAGAATTGAGGGAATGAAAAGTATTATTCTATTAATCATAATGTGGGAGATACAAAAGGTATATATAAATAAATATTATGGTAAAAACCCTAATAGCTAATTGGGCTATGGGCTTCTTACGGGTTATATGCACATCCACTAATTATTATCCATAACATATACATCATTTTTCATATATACTAATTATAAAATTCGTGTGTGTACGAGATTTTTGTTAAATTTTTTAGTTATGTATTATACTATATAACATTCACTAGTTATTATCTCCGTCACGCACAAGATGTTTTTTTTTTTTTTTTTTTTTTTTATAACATGCAATTGCATATACAAAATTATTATTATTATTCAATTGCATAGTCTCATTGTTTAACGTGGTCCAAATGTTTTGGACGTATAAGTTAGGATGTTTTTTTTGTTATGGATGTTTTGAATTATGTTGAAAAAAAGATGTTTCTTTGTTTTCATATATCGATGATATTCATCCATATTATTTCTAAAACATTAACGCGTCATAAATTAGTTTTAAGCCCTCGCGCACTTGCGGGGTTTTTACGGTACCATATTTACTGAAATTGTTTCATTGTCAATTACGTTTAAGATGTTTTGTTAAAGTGTAGTTTTGTCACTTAATAGTTATGGATAATACCTTTAAAATGCATCATACTTGTTCAAAAATATTTTTGTGAGTAGCGAACAAGAAAAATACCCTTGTTAGTATTAATGTTGACAACTAGTTTTTATGTGAGTAGTTTGACCATTTTACCATTTCAAGTTACATAAATGATCCATGTGAGTTTGCGAAATTACAGCTACCGTCTCTAGGGTAAATTACATAAATGGTCCATTCAAAATAAAAAAATTCTAATTTTTTTTTGGAATCTTTTTTTCCGAAATTTTTTTCCAAATTTTTTCTTTCGAAATTCTTTTTCAATTTTTTTTTGAATTTTTTTTTCGGAATTATTTTGTTGAAAAACTTTTTTGCAGAAAAAAAAATTCGTCACACATGTGAAACAAAAATTTATGAATTTTTTTCATCACGCGTGAAAACGTATAAAAACGGACGAAAACGTATAAAAAGGACGAAAACGTATAAAAAGGAATGAAAACGTATATAAAAATACGTTGACAAAAACATATATAAAAACACGTAGACAAAAACTTATATAAAAAATGACGGGTAAAACCATAAGGAGTTTTTCCAAAAAATTAATAAATAAGGACGGTAATGCAATTTTCACCAACCTATGAGGACCATTTATGTAATTTAACCTACGGTGGATGCAATTTTCGCAAACTCATACGGTAAAATAGTCATCGCACGTGTTTCACCACACACATAAAGATAAAAGTGTCAACATTAATACTCACATAAAGACAATATGTCAACATTAATACTCACAAGCGTTTTTTTTTTGCTACTCAAAAGAGTATTTTTAGACAAATATAATGATTTTTAAAGGCATTATCCCTAATAGTTAATATTGAAAACTATGAGCTTGAGGAAGGATATCTAATTGCTTTGACGAATGAAAAACCAAAAATCACTGTGAGTCTTAATAGACTAAGGGTGTGTTTACTTTTCACTTAATGGGGAATAATTGTGGGCCCAAAACCTTACTTCCTCTTATTTGGGAGACCCACTAAAGCTTAGCTCTCCCCTTTAAGAGGCTAATAAGTGGTTAATATAGACATTTGCCCAAACCACTTAATTTAGTAAACACCCCCTAAGGTTGTGTTTACTTTTTTTGTTAATGCCTCTGAATCACAACTTGTGTTATAATATTGTTTTTTTCTTAATTTGGGCCCGTTAGTTCATTATATTCCTCTGAGTCCTTAGAG
Organism: Chrysanthemum lavandulifolium; assembly: GCA_022545495.1. Classification (NCBI taxonomy): domain Eukaryota; kingdom Viridiplantae; phylum Streptophyta; class Magnoliopsida; order Asterales; family Asteraceae; genus Chrysanthemum; species Chrysanthemum lavandulifolium. The sequence goes on from CM040244.1 coordinate 50,512,577, forward strand.
CACTCCTAACAATAATTTGAGTTATGGTTTAACACCGTGCCACGTCTGCGTCACATCAGCTTTAACATTTCACTTTAACTCACCAAAAAAACACCCACAATCATAACATTCCCAAGTTAAACTTTAACTCACCAACAATTTACAAAAACAACCTCTCATTTAAGGGTAAAAAAAAAAAAAAAAAAAAAAAACAACCCAAATAACAGGCGTTGGTGTGTTAACACCGGCACTTTAACGCCGGAATAACATCACACCCACAATGGTTAACATCGTTTAACACCGAATGTTAAACAATAACTTGGGTGAGGGGCATTACCATTGGGAGTGCTCTTAGAGGATAGAAATACTCACTCTTCCATATTCAGATGCTCTAACAGACGTGGAGCCCACCACACTTATAAGCCAATAAAAAATAAACATGCTCTAAATGAAATTCCTTATGTCATTGCTATGGTCCAAGGGTCAAGGATGAAGTTCATGAAAAAATCCAAGTTATATTCTCAAAACCCATTATGTTTCCTGCTAACCGAAAGAAGGAAATTCATGTTTTTTGCAGTCTATCTTATGAAAGCAACAACGAATATTTGTAATACAATGCTCGCTGGTAATTAATGCAAAACCATTTCAACTTTACCGACTTGGAATAAAAATCCACAGTATTATATTTTTAAGGTTTAACAATAGAAGACGATGTGCTTGCAGGCATATCTATAAATGTAACATCCATAGGCTGTTCTACCACTTCTATATTTTTTTTTACGTTTAATGATATCATGTAACTCTACCTCTGTTCAACCTTTACCTTGTAAATGCTAGAATCTCCGCCCTACAAACACATAAATTCCAGGAACACAACACCAACAAAAGAAATAAATAAATTATATATTTATATATATATATGAGGACTGAGGAGGTGTTGGAAAATATGGTCAATATTTGGGTTTGAATGGTACAATTGATGGTCATCAAATATACTAATGGGGCTTTAGAGCAAGATTAATATATGGTCATATGTAACGACCAATTTAATTCTACGTTCATGAGCCATTAGTAGGATTGATTGTGAGAGTTAATTGGATCGTTTTCTTCATCCTCCTCACTTATATATTGAGAGCTCTTCTCCCATTTCAAATACACACCGAAAATACACACTCATTCCTCTCATTTTTGTTACCTTCATATTTCTTGTGTATCCGGTTCGTAATAGAGGGAAGACACGTTTTTGGTTCGCCTTGATAACCCGTTTGTGCTAACGGAGTTATCCGTTGTTGTTGTATCCTGGGAGATAGACGTTCACGATTCTCAAGCACCGTGGAGAGGACGAATCTGTCTTAAGGAAACTGTGAGCATCACAGGCCTCAACATTTTCCTTACTTGTGTTTTGTGTCTCAACAATCAAAAGAATTACGGTATCATTCTCTACACTTTTATATTTCCATTTTACGGTTTACTTGTCTCTTATAGCAATACACTTAATATATACAACAATCTTAAGACTGATTTTTTCTTTGTGTTGCTATTAAAGACAGTAGTTCAATTCATGCTAGAAACAACAAAATGAAACTTGACTTTTGAGATTATTTTATTAATAGCGTTTTTGTTAAAGAATACTAAAACTGCTGCCTTGAGTAAGTCACTTTTAATGTAGCTGTTATTATTTTTCACGTGTGAGTTATTTTTGCATGTGAGTAATTGATTGATAGTTATAGTGTGGGATACTAAACTGCTTCAGTTCACTAGTCGATCAAATGAAAGTTATTCATATTGCTCATGACTAGTTGACTACAATTACGCATGAGTTGTTTATCATTTTGGAGAAAGAATTGAATTTGCATGCTACGACACTATTGGATAGATGAACTTTGTTCGAAAGCCTTGTTTGATTTCTAAGTGTGTTTGAGATACGTCGTGCCTCTACTTAGGAGAATTCATAACTGTTGGTTTTATTTTATGTTAGGATAAAACATTTAGAAAGAATTGTTTTCGAAAGTGTTTAGCTAGATACACGTAAAATTATTGTAGTACTAGTTTAATGCATATGCAAGTGACTCTGTAGTTTCTACCTTAAAGAGTTTACAATGATTTCCTAATAATAAATGGTGACATTAAAAGGTAATGGTCAAACTTATTTTATTTGGTAATAAATAGATGTGGAACAAATATTATGTTTTCTTACATAATTGATTTCTTTCATGGAATTTAATTTGTATTGATAATGAATTTCACTAAATGACTTATGAGTTACTACCCGGGTATACGCGCATGTGACGATAAGTATAATTATATGTGTTTGCTTACCCGCTTAGTGAATTCGTTTCACAACACTTGAATGTATATGTTAGTTGTAGCTGTTTGTTTGGGTTACCCGTAACTTTCCGTAGCTTTCCATGACATCATTATTCCCGCATATAGAAATACCCTCGCAATCTCTTACGCCACAAACACTACCCCAAAAGTATATGATTTTGACGAATCAAGATTATATTGATTGAAATAAATGAAATAAAGGTTAAAGTTGTAAAATTTTGAATTAAAATAAAATAAACCCATTAAAAATATAAAACTAAAACTTATAAAAATATATCAAAATGGATGTTGAATTAAAAAGCATAAAATTTTAGAAAATATGGTGAAATTAGATTATAAAAAAATAAGTAGATAAAAAGATATTTTAATTTAAAAATAAAGATGAATTTTTAGTTGAGAAATAACACATGTCATTTTATAATTGGAGCTCTTTATCTTAGTTTTTAGTGGTTAGGAGTTAGGTTTGGAGTTTGTTAGAAGTTAGGCTTAGAGTTTGTTAAAGTGACACATGTCATCTCACGATTGGAGCTCCTTATCTTAATTTTGGGTGAAAACTCTTTCATAATAAGCAGTAAAAAGTCTGATTTTAAGCCTTCTAATTTTAGAAGGCTTAAATGCGAATATAAAGTAGTATAGATTAGGTGATGAGTTATAAAACGTTTGTGGTGTTTAATAAGATGCTCATTATGATGATCTTTGAAAGAAACATTTGGTTTTGAAAGGAATATTTGGTAGTTCAAATAAATGACAAGCGTAACAGAAGCATCAAAGGAGTATATATAAGTTGTCACTTAATTAATTTATGTTTATAGGTGACTTGTGCGAACGATATATAACATGAAACAGCCTTTGGTTTGCAAGGTTTTGTTATTATTATTACACTATAGTGTAAAATGTAAACAACATAGCTATTCAAGATGCTTTGAAACTGCTAAGATGGTCTTTGATTTCATTAAAGGAGAATAACGCTAGTATTTCTTTTGTGATTTTTTTCTTATGATGCTCATTTGAGTAACTAGCATTTAATTCATGCCTTGATGTTGGGTATAATAACTCATTCATTTGGAATGTGTTTTTGGTGTTATTTGGACTCCAAAGCATTTGTTGTCAAGGTTGCACCGTCGTGGCAAAAAAAATGCATTTACTTATTATCATTATTATTATTTTCATAATAAATGAATACTAGACCCCAACTTTTTACGTTAGGTGGCTAAGACCTTAAACTTGATTTGTAGAAAGTTTGAGCTAAAATTGATAAGCCATTCAATTTCTATTTTGATATAGAAATTCATTTTGGACAAGTTGATGTCTCATGTGCTTTTATTGTTGCGAGAAAATGTGTTTTTCTCATACTAAACGAATTGAGTTTTGCACCAATTTTTTTCTTTTTACATTGATTAGGTAAATATCTTAAACTTGATTAAAAAAAAAAAAGCTCATAAATGGAAGAATCATTTGATCGCAATTTGTATTTTAATACAACAATTTTTTTTGTTTTGTTTAGAGGCATACATTTGATTTGTTTAGTACAACATTTTTTGGTTGTTATAATACAAACTTACCTGATATTTTGTACAATGTTCAACGCAAAATTGTTTGTTTCATTTGGTGCAAAACATTTGTTGCAAAGTAGTGCCTATTTAAAGTTGTATGGTGCGGTTTTGTACAACTAATTTTGTAACATGAGAATATACAAGTCACTCGATTTTGTATCGAGTATTGGAAGTTTGTATGGTTCAAATATTCTGTTGTGAATATTGTTGCGAATAATCAAACTACTTGTTATTCTAGAAAGATGAAAAATCGTCAAGACTTGTTATAACTCATATTGCTAATAATCGAACGGTTTGTCATATGTAAGAAATGACTATGTGTTGAATATAACCGTGTAGGACATTGTGAAATGTCAAGAAAGAACACACATATAGATGACAACGAATTATGTTGGTTTATGTAACTAACTTGAAATGTGTGATTGTCATCCAATGTGAGCTATTATCCATTCGCTAAGTTGGACATATTTTGATTGTGTAAAATGATTACACATTGATTTTATGTGATTATAATCACATAATAAATTGTGATAATCATATAATGATAAGAGATTAAATGCGATTATATATAATCACAAGTGAATTGGAATGACATGTTATAAGTGTAGGACTTACACATATAACTTATGGGATCCTCCTAAAACATGTATGGTTTAAGGTGGTGATTTGTCTAAAAGAAGAATGTTAGTAGATGAAGCTATGAGTAATCAGAATGATGCATCTTCTGCCATACGCTTGATTCCTTGGTCTATAGCATGCTAGATTTGGAATCTGTTAATTATGATACGGAAAATAATTAACATAAGACATTCAAAAAGTTTGCATACACTAGTATGAAACTTGTGAAGTGACAAATTACTAAGGATCTTGATGTCATATCCATGTGAGAAAAAATCTTATAAACAAGATTAATACATTGAAAGAGAGAACCTTTCTAGAAAATTCTTGAGATACATTCCATGTGGGGGATTCCGGCCTAGCTAGAGTTCAAAAGAACGTCAACAAACATGAAGTTCTTGCCTAGTTGGAATACTAAAGAATTAACTAGAGCATCATATATTTAGAGTTGCACGAAACTCAAATTTGTACAAACATATTATGTCGATACGACAACTACTCTCAACATGGGATATCCCTATTGACAATATGAAGTCATAGAATAGCTTTGCGGATCCGCTTGTGAAAAGCTAAATGTGAGAGTTAGTTAGCAAGTCGTGAAGAGGAATGTGACTAAAGCCCTTGAAAAGTTTATATGAAGGAAAACCTAACCCATTGATTTGGAGATCCCAAGATCCGGGTTCAATAGGACAACCTACTTGTATAAGCGAGGTCATTGTGGGGAGTAATAAACTCCACATTTATTTAAGGAGTTAGTAAACTTCCTAGTCCATTCCTATAACAGTGACAATATGAGGTTAAGCATATGGCTTTTAATGATTAATCGAGAATCACCTATGTGAGAGAGAAGTGGGATCGCTTCTAAGGGAATTGCGGGGGCGCAATTCTTAAAAGTTCTCGCAGAACCAGGCTAATGTTCATGACCATAATGAACATAACTATGAGAACCAAATTGTGTCAAGGAGATATTTGTGTGAATATATATTGTCGTCTCCACAAACAGCGGGCAGTTCAAAGACATCAAGTTCTACTGGCTGCTAGGAGGCTAAGTATATTTCATGAGGGAAGGTTCAAAGGGTAACACCTACCTATCCTATGCAAATATTAACCGCAAAACTCTATTACAACATCGAATCGTTGAAATTTGTTTCCCATTATCAATTTCATTCATGTGGGGTATTGTTGGAAAATGTAACATATTGGATTTCACAAACACATCAAACCATGATCCAATGTAGGCGTATACTATAAGGTTTGTAGAGAGAGAAAGAGTTAGAGGTTTGGGAACTTAGTGAGAGAAAGTAAAAGTATTATTATGAGCTCCAACCCTCTACCTTGGGAGGTAGAGGGTATTTATAGTATCTTACATAAACGCCACCTACGGGCTGTGGATCAGGCATACAATGGGTAAAGACCCGTCCGTCCTCCACGATATTACTTAACTAAATACTACCTAACATTAAATAACTACGACTATGAGCTTTCTAATGATTACATATACTTGAGGTGACCGACACTTTAATAACTGAATTTACTAAATCCTAACAATCTCCCCCTAAGGGAGGTCACCTCAAATTACATTGAATACAAATAGATTAACATTAAGATTGTTCTTGGATTCTTGTTAAAGTTCTTTGCTCAGTAGCCCGTAGTCTTTGATTCTTCATATTTTGCATGTTTGGTTAATCCATGTGGAGGTCTTTAAGCGATCCACGTGATAATGAGTTTTGAGCGATTGAGATCATCACCTACCATAAATCTCGACTCTTCCTTTGTAGTGTTGACATTAAGTGATGTTGTGACTTTTGGACCGACATGCTCACATTTTGGATCATGAAATCTTCTCATCGAGTAGCGGAAGCTTTAGTTGATTCATGATATTTGCGGCAACAGTAGCGAAGCATGGAGTGAAAATGTCGAGTTGTTGATGCGTTTATCATGATTTCTTTAGAGATGAATGTGTTGTGTGAGCATGCGGCTATGGATTGACCTCTCCATTTTGATCACCGCAAACGTCGGGTGTACCGCATACAAGCTGTTAGCAATAAAGCGCCGAAAGTGTCTTTGATCACTTCGTTGAATTGAGGTACACGGCCCACGGTTCCCGTTTATCGATTACAAGTCTTGCTGTGATCGGTATAATTCAAGAATCTCCTTGATAGGGTTTCTCACCGCTCTCGTTGTTCTCAAACCGGACGTCTCAAAGAAGACAATACGGAGTGAGTGAACCAATGAATGAGATTCATCGATTGATGAGAAATGATTTGAAAAACAATCGTGTATTGCTTAATATAAAGGGTTTTGCAATACAACGAGGGTTTTATGGTAAATCAATTATCAATCATAAACACCTTTCAATTTTGAAAAATTAATACACGGTCGATGTGTTAGAGAAAAGAATTTTTGGCACAACGACCGGTTTTTCAAAGGCATCCATCAATCCATAACCTGAACCAGGATTGATTCATAAGTTTGAATCGCCCCATCGTTTCTGTTCAGTTGTCACATGGTTTATCTATTAGATAGATCTCACATGCCACCTACCAAGAGCTTGTTTGATGTTGGCTCTAGAATGCTTTCCATCTTCATTGTGAATATGTTTGCATATCACTCAGATGTTCTGGCAATACCACAAGGATAATGCGTAGGACTCTTATGATATAAACTCTCTTTCCACATTGTGTGAAACAGAGAGTCTTCATTGACAGTGTCCTAAAGAGATTTATTTGAAGATCTCGTGGCTCTAGACTTAATTGTGCACATTTGGTTCCTATGCAGGAGACTAGGGAGAGGGTCTCCTTCTTCAATATCAACAATCTCTAAGAGAAAGTCGATAGATTATGTAGGTTCCCCGTGAGAATGTAACAAGTCCCTTTTAAGAGAAACTTGAGTAGATTGAGAAGTTGTAGTGCGGTCGTCATTTGGGTCCATGACGTCTTGTCTTCAATACCGGTGTTACCTTGGTAACCACCGAGCATATGTATTGAACCGGTTTATGCCCTAAGGTTGAAATAGTAGAGGGCTACTTATTTTCACCCTTTTCTCATTCAATTCTTTTCATTCTTCAACCCCTCTGATTGCTTACCGAGACTTCATAACTAGAACCTTGTTGGGTTTATTCGATTACTAGCTCGATCTCGATCCGCACTATTCCCATTTCTCACTTTTCTCCTTTTTCATCATACCTTAGGACTTCTACACTAATTAGTGGATTGTCCTCGGTAGATCCCTCCGACTCTGGCGGGATTGTGGAACGAATACCTAACCTAACCATCCTTATATCACCATACATAAAGTAAATTTGGTCGGTCTATTTGGTATTGTTCATCCGCCATTGGAACCAATTGAAAACCATTTGAAAATCAATCCGGATACTTGTGATATATTATCAAAGCATTTTGTACCGAATTGTTTTTGATATTTTAGAAAAAGAGCTCCCTCAACATGTGCATCGTGTATTTGAAATCGTTTTGGCACACGGAGGCAAGAGGAAGGATTCACTTCTTTGATTACCATTTTCTAAAGATATCAACATCACTTTTCCGATCAAAATTAGTATTTTTCATACTTTGTTAAGGAAAATTTTGGAAAAGATGTGGTTTTCAAAAAGTTGCTCCCCCTCAATATGTGCATAGAAATTTGGAAGTGTTTTGCACATATTAGGGAAAACCTGCACATTGAAACAAATCAATCACGTTTCAATCCTTTTTGGTTTGAACTAGATGCTCCCCCTCAACATGTGCATAGAAAATTTGAAATCATTTGGCACATGTGGGGAGGAGAGCTTGTAAAACACTTTAAAACCATTTATCGAATTAACAATTTAAATCCAATTTAAATCACAAATTCTCCCCCGATCACAATTTTCAAATCATTTGAGATTTGTGATCTATGTAGATTTAAATTGATTTTGAAAGCTTTTGAGGAGAATTGTGACTTGCTTATGAAAACATTTTAACTAATAAGGATCGGATTTTGAGACTTTAAACTCCATTGATCAATCATGCATAAATATCTTTTGAAAACATAACATTAGCCAAGGTCTTGAATCAATTGTATAAAACATTGTTCTTTTTGATTTTCCAAAAGTAGACCTTGCTCTTTAACGTGCCAATTGTTTGAAAAATAACCTTTTGATTGAGTTGAAATCATTCATTTGTTGGGAATTAAGGTAATCTCTTGATTACTGCGAAGCACAAACTCTTGATTACTTATCACTAGAAAGCTTGGTTGAAGAGATTACTGAAGAAGAAGCGATCTTGCCATAAACTAATAGAAGTTATACTTGATGAAATGATAAAGCGAGCGAAGAAGACATGTGTTCTTCTTTGAAAGTGGGAACCACGTGGGAGAGATAAGCTCGGTTTAGAGTAAAAGTCGGTGCCGTATGTATAGGTTGGCGCCGTATTATGTAGAGCTTACTCGGAATAAACACGATGATTAACAAAACAATATGATTAGTTGCATGCTTGTCTAGTTGCATGCTTAGTCTAGTTTAGTAGAAGTAGCGTAAATTGTCAGCGCTCATTAGGGTTTCTTGCCTATATAAGAAACCATATTAGTTTGTAATAGATAAGTTTTTCTCAAGTTTCTCAAGTCTTGTATTCTATCCGAAACATAGGTTTCTATAATCAAAGATCCATAGAGGATCAAAAGTGTTCTTAGTTATTATAACTTGTATTTATTTTCCGCTACAATATCAAGTTGTAGAGATCTTCTATTAGTTTGCTTGTGATTACATCGGCAACACTAACGATCTCCGAGTGCTTAAGATCTATCAAGGTCTTTGTTTCTAACAAGTGGTATCGAGCCTCGGGAAAGTCTCTACGATACTAAGAACCATTCTCACCCCATACAATCAAACATTCATTCACCATGCGGGATCGAGATCTTGAAAATGAAGTCACCAACACAAACAACACCAACACCAACACCACTTCCATGCAACAACTCGGTCTCACAAACAACAATGGTAAATTCCCTTATTTAAAGAGGAAGAATATGAACTTTGGACTATGAAGATGGAAAAGCTGGATTTCCAATATTGATTGGAATCATGGGAGGTAGTAAAGAAAGGAAATAGTCTAAAGAAGATGATTCTGACGAGATGGGAAGTTTATCATGGCTCCACCAAAAGCTTCTTGAAGAAGTCTTGGCCATGCGAGAGAGCATAAAGTGAAGACTATTACGCTTCAAGCCATACACGAAGATCATCTATGTGATTTTCATCATATGGATGATGCTAAAGATATTTGGATGGCTCTCAAAGCAAGGTTTGGTGGAAATGAAGAATCAAAGAGAATGAGGAAGTCCATGCTAAGACAACAGTTTGGGACTTCAACATATCGGAAGAAGAAGGTATCCACAAGGGATCTGACGGGTTCCATAGGATCTTGAGTCGGTGAATCGGTGAATGCTAAACCGGACAATGAAGATTGCAACTCAAAGTTCTTGAGGTCCTTGCCACCATCATGGTTGCATGTTAGTATTGCACTCAAGGCTAAAGGAGGGTTGGACATGCTCACCTTTGATGAGCTATACAGCAGACTCGAGAACCCTTGAACCGGATGTCGGGACTCCTACCGTACATCTTCTTCTAACCATGCGACTTTTGTTGGGACATCTCATTCCAACATGATGGTACAAGCTCCTAGCTCAACTATTTTCCATCATCTCCTAGTTCCAACTACTTTCCATCATCATCTTCAACTCCCCTTCACCACATAACCCTCGTCCCACTCCACCAAGTTCTCAAGCTAGATCTAGTAGTGTGATGGAGGATGTTCTTCATTCGTTTGTTCTTGACTATGATACTCGGCGATATCTTGCATATGAAGACTTTGATCGGTGGACCCTCTTGAAATGGAGGAAATGAAGGCGAAAATGCGGTGGCTTTGTTGTCGGTGGACATCAAAGGTTTGAAGAAAGGCTGGAAGGAAGTTTGTTTTCAAAGGAAAGGAACCATTTCGCTTTGATAGGGGAAAGTCGGTGCTACTCTTGTCATCGGATGGGGCATTTCTCTAGAGAATGCAAGGGCGAAAGAATGGAGATGGAGCCAAATATCTTTCCTATCGTGAAAAGCAGGAAAGGCGGAGCTTGACTCTCCTCACCATGGATGAGCAGGTCAAGCTGGTGCACATGAACACATTAATGAGGAAGCTCATGAATCTTGACAAGGTTGGATTGCTTGCAAGGTGCACTTGGATGAAAGGCATGATCGGTTTGCCTTAATGGGACTATCTCGGTACACAATTGTATATTTGGTGTAGTCTTAGATACAATGAACTTAAGGAAGAATTTGATGCTATGAAACCTAAGTTTGATGCATGTTATATTGATAATGAAGCTCATAAACTAGCATTAAAAGCGGTGAAAGACAAAAGTATGGTTTCGGAAGAATCAAATTGCTTATGAAGAAAAGATAAAGGTTTCTGAGTTTGATCTAGAAGTTGCAAATAATTACTTAAAAGCGTACGAGAAAGCTAAGGATGAAGCGTATGCGAAAACCTAGAGCTTAAGGAAAAACTAGCTAAGGAAATAGCTATGCATAAGGAATGGTTAATTTCGGTGATAATCGGCCAAAGAACTCTATAACGATCAAGCGGTAACCTCGGATTAGGATTAGGTTTTCAAAAGTATGTAGGAGCGAAGCTAAGTATGATGGTCGTAAATCCACACCATTAAGCTAGCTAATTTTGTAAAGAAGGTGAAATGCATCTTTTCACTGGTCCTATTAGAGGTGAATTTATGCCCATAGACCTATCCATCACTGTTGACTTTGATGGATCACATCACCTATATGGCAAAAGTCAAAAGACTTGCGGACCACGATACCTCATCTAATGATTTTGTCTCTTGCTCGGCGGTGACAATTCATCGGATCAAGGTCTACTTCCTATGAAAGCTGTGATTCAAATGAGAAGTCGACCTTCCCAAGCTGAACCAACACCCAAGCACGCACCCCGTCTACTTGTGAGCCCTCTAGGAAGGCTGCTTGAGGAATCAACTTCCAAGGCAGTTTCTCACGAAGACTTATCTTTTAAATGTTTGAATAATCGATCTGTTAAAACAATTCCTTGAATGTATCTGTTTTAAGTACTTACGCATGTAATCCAACATCTTCCTATTTGAATAAAACTTCTAAGAAGAAGACATGTTTTGTATGTGGCGATAAATTTCATTTGATTAAGGATTGTGATTTTATGAACAAAGATTGGGTGCATGTGCTACTCTCGAAACACAGACCTAAGCGGACCAATGTTGCTAATATTCCACCTTATGTCCCTCAGCGGCAAAAGCGACTCTCATTGGAGAGTTCGGTTAACAGACCTTATGTTCAACCAACTAGCTCATACTTTAAACATGACTATTGGCCTACATATGTTGACTCTATGTATCTTTGGGATGGGATATGGGAACAACTTTGTGAAGCCCTCGTGAGTTGTTCTTGGACTAACAAGGGACCAAATTATCAATGGAGGACCAAGAACAATGGTGGATCCTCTAAAACTTCATGCCCTAAACACATGATCCACAAGCGAGTTCAAGTCGATAATGACTTGAGCCTCCTCTGAATACTAACTGTTTGTATATATTTTTGTTGTTTGTAGGATCATCCCTTAAGCATAAGAATATTGGTATTGTTGATAGTGGTTGTTCGAAGCATGTGCGGGAGCAGGGGATATGATGCACAATTTTGTCCCTATAGAAGGAGGAGGCAATGTAACGTTTGGAGGAAGTGATGGGAGTATCACGGGAAAGGCACCATAAAACACCTCATCTAGGATTTTGAAAATGTGTATTTTGTTAAGGAACTTGACATTTCAACTTGTTCTCTGTTTCACAAATCTGTGACACTAAGAACAAAGTTCTCTTCACGAGAATGAATGTCTTGTCTTTGTCTAAAGACTTCAAACTCCCGGAAGAAACTTCAATTCTCTTGAAGGTTCCTCGTACTCACAATTTATACACATTCAACCTTAATGAAGTTCAACGGTGGTGACCTCACTTGCTTGGTGGCTAAAGCATCTCTTGATGAGTCCACTAAATGGCATAGAAGAATGGCGCATGTGAATTTCAAGACCATTAACAAACTCTCTAAAATGGGTCTTGTTGAAGGACTTCCACCAAAGTATTCACAAATGATCACAATTGTGTCGCTTGCAACAAAGGAAAACAACAGAGCTTCTTACAAAGCTATCAATGCTATGAGCATCATTCTTGAACCTCTTGGTTGCTTCACATGGATCTGTTTGGTCCAACTCAAGTCGAAGCATTGATCATAAGTTCTTACATTTGGTAATCATGATGGCTATAGCGATTTTGTTGGGTTTTCTTTCTCGGAACCAAAGATGAAACATCTCAAGTCTTGTTGAATTCATCACTCTTGTTGAAAATCGGTTGAACAAAAGGTTAAGGGTATTCGATTGTGATAATGGGACGAGTTCAAAATGCTATTCTTATAGAACTACGTGGGTCAAAAGGCATAAAAGGGACTATAGTAATCCAAGAACCCCACAACAAAATGGGGTGGTGAAAGAAAGAATAGGACCTTAATAGAGGTGCTAGATCCATGCTTGCGGACTCTAAATTGCCCACTATGTTACGGATGAAGGCTGTTGCCTTTGCACTGCTATGTGCTAAGCAGTGTCCATTACCGAACCACAACTCAAAACCCCATATGAACTTCTCTTTGGAAAGGTTCTGTCATTCACTACCTAAAACCTTTTGGTTGTCAAGTGACAATTACGAACACAAGTGATCCGTTGGGAAAGTTTGATGAGAAGGCGATGATGGTTATATTGTGGGTTATTCACTCATAGTAGGGCCTACGAGGTGTATAATTTGCAAGCCAAGAAGATAGAGGAGGCGTTGAACACGAGATTTTTGGAAGACAAGCATAATGTTCAAGGGCGGGGTCATGCGTGGTCTTTTGACCTTGACTATAGCGACTCTTTGGGTTACACTAGACACTTGGCTAATCAAAATGCGGGTTCTCAAGCTTCTCCCACTGACAATGCGGGTCCATTAGATGATGACTACGAAAATGAGTTTGAAGATGATGAGCAACCCATACTTGTGCCTTCTTTCTCTCCTAACAATGTTGCGGTACCACCTCCAAGGATCTGCTGATTTGAGCGATGAAGATGACTCTCATTATCTTGAGGACCTTGCTAGGCTTGGACTCAAGAATTTCTTTGCCACGCTTGAGCGGGCGAAAGAAGGGTAGCTAATGAAGGTCGGCGAAACAACGTGTCTGCTGAAGTTGACTCTGTCACCCTCCATCCCAAATCTGCTGAAGGCTATCTTGTTCCTTCTCAAGTATCTTTAGACTTTGGTGAACCCTATACACGCTTTCCAAAACCTTGGATCTTGGAAATCATCAACCCAAAGTGGCATCTTCACCTCACCCTCTTATGATCTTTGAATTTGAACCAACCATCACTAATCTTGATTCATCCATTGAAGTCAACCCCACTGCTACTCGGAGGATCAATATTGCTCATCCTCGATCCAACATCATAGGTGATCTTCGGCACTGTCGAACTCGAAGGGCTATCACAAGTCCTCAATTTGGACAGATTGCCTTTCTCTCTATGTCTCCAACCAACAAAGAGACAATCACACGGACTTCAAACATTGTCATTTGCTTGTTTTCTCTCAAGTGGAACCAACGGTGTATCTCAAGCTCTTAATGATTCAAGTTGGCTAGAAGCAATGCAAGAAGAGATGCAACAATTTCACAATCAGCGGTTTGGATCTTGGTTCCACTACACGATGGCAAATATGCCATTGGGACAAAGTGGGTTACGAAGAATAAGAGATTCTCGGGGTGTTGTGATTAAAAACAAAGCAAGGTTAGTAGCACAAGGCTTGAGGCGGGAGGAAGGAATTGATTATGATGAAGTGTTTGCCCTGTTGCGAGTTGAAGCAATTCGCATTTTCTTGGCTTATGCTTCTTATATGGGCTTCATGGTGTATCAAATGGATGTCAAAGGTGCTTTTACGTATGGTGAGATTGAAGAAGAGGTTTATGTCTCTCAACCAAAGGTTTGAAGACCCGGATCACCCAAATCATGTTTACAAAGTTGTTAAAGCTCTCTATGGCTTACATCGGGCTCCAAGAGCTTGGTATGCTCGGCTTTCATCATTCTGTTTGAAGCATGGCTATAGGAGAGGAGCTATTGATAAAACTACATTTCCTCGAAAAGAATTACTCCGACATCATTACGGTACAAGTGTATGTGGGCGACATTATCTTTGGTTCCACAAATGAAGCTTGGTGCGAGGAATTCGAGGAACTTATGAAGGTGAATTTCAAATGAGTGCTATGGGAGAACTTACTTTCTTTTGGGTCTCAAGTTCGTGAAACAAGATGGCATCTTTATCGGTCAAGATAAATATGTGAGGACATTACGAAGAAGTTTGGTATGGAAGGTGTTAGGGCGCCACCACACCTTATGAAGCTCAAAGACTAAAGCAAATAATGAACGAGATCTACACAGTGAATGTGCATCATGCAGGTCCATGATTGGTTCATTGATGTATCTGACGACTTCAAGGCACGATATTACGTTTCTTTGTGAGTGTGTGTTCTCGACATCAAGTCACTCCACTTGCTTCCCATCTCAATCTTTGTAAAGAAGATCTTTAAGTACCTCAAGGCCAACCTCTTTTAGGCCTTTGGTACCCAAAGAATCTCCTTTCAAGTTAGAAGCATATAGTGGCGGTGATTATCTTTGGTGCAAATCGGATAGAAGATCCACAACTGGAGGTGCCAATTTCTAGGCAAAGGTTGATTTCTTGGCAATGCAAGAAACAAACCATTGTGGCCACCTCAACTCTTGAAGCGATGCGTTCTTTGCGCAAGCTGCGTGGACAAGTCCTTTGGATTCGAGAACCAATTCTTTGGACTATGGGTACAACTTTATGAACACTACAATTCATATAGATAATCAAAGTACCATCTGCATAGTCAAAATCCGGTTTTCACGATCGAGCGAAACACATTGAAATCGGGCACCACTTTATAAGAGATGCTTATGAAAACATTTGATAAAAGTGGCTAAAATCCATCTTGATAATAATGTGGCAGACCTATTAACAAAGGCTTTTGATGGACCAAGGTTTCAACACCTCGTGGTCAATATTGGAATGCTAAACCCTTGACTGCATAGTTTAAGGGGAGGCATAGGCCTCAGGGGAGGCATATGCCTCAGGGGAGGATTTGTGCAAACTCTGCAGATTTTTGTTTTATATTTACTCTGCAGATTTTTTTTTGGTTTGTTTCTATATTTTAGTTTGTACTCTAACACTAACTTCTAATATTTCTCTAGTTTGTTTGTTCTTGTTGTAGTGTTTGTTTAGTGTTTGTTTTGCGGTTATGCATCTTGCATTTTGTCTATTCCTTATCGGATTGCGGTTTATACATCCCATGATCAAGATCATATTCATCAAGAGTGGCTCATTAGTACATGGTCGATAGTGAGAAAGTGTTGCTTGTTTCTTCGATAACAAATCTTGAAGCATACAATTTGATTCTCTTGAAGATATCTTGAAAGAAAAGAAATTGAAGTCAAATTGTTCATTCATTCATTCAAGAAGCAGTTCTGACTTCTGACTTTACATAAAGTCAACTTCTATTTTGCATCCTCAAGATCTGAGCTATACACTTAAGCTAAGCCTAATCTAATGTATATCTTTCATTTGAAATCTAATCGAATCTTTGGATATGCGTTAAATCTTGGCTTTGCTTTTGTGAAGTCTTGCATAACCACCCATTCGGTTTAAGCGGCTGGTTGGATATGCATGACCGACCGACGAAGATGCTAAGGACCAAAATGGAGGGATGGATTGATGAAAGCGATTGATGATGGCGATGACCACGTGGGATGACGAAGAGAACTATCGTGTCCTTTGTGCTTCATCTATTCATTTCAACCAAAATGCAATCGATCCACCCTCCTCAAGCCCTTCTTCTATCGATGGGTGTTTATGCACCAAAAGATGGTGCGGTGAGACCAAGAACCACCTCTCTATCTTTGGGGAGTGGCGGTTCACAGCACGAGGTCTTTGTTGAGACCGAGGTCTTTGGAGGTTAGGAGTAAGTTCCCTCCTTATAGGAGTCATCGAATCATCGTGATTCACTTGGATTCACTACACTGTCATCTTCTGAAGAAGAAAGAAAGGGTGATTTTTTAGGTCTTGGATAGGGTTGAGGAAAGTAATGGAACCATGGGTTTGATTCACCACTTGATGATGATGAAGAGGATGAGGAAGCTGAGGAAGTGAGATCTATGATCTCAGGTTTGGAAGTCATAGTGCAATTGGGTTAATTGGGGTTATTTGGCTTCTAGGGTTTGTGGTAAATATTTGGGGATCTTGGTGAAAAGATGAGTTACATTGGGATCATTTTATAGGCGGATTCAAGGTTCAATGAGTTTAATGCAAGTAGGTGGCACGATAATTCTAGAAACTTACGAAGATATTCTTATCTTTGATGCATTCTGCGATGCCATAACTTGATGATTGATCTTGTGATTCTACCGAAGTGTTATTTTGGGTTTGGTCAAAGTTGTCATACACGTCGACAATGGTCAACCAAGCGGTCCATTTTCTTTGACTATAATTTGGGCAAAACACTTCATCCACCATCACTCGCTTCAGAACAAACAAATTCCCTCTCATTCCACTTTCACAAACGCTCACCATTTCAAGAATCTTAACTCTAAACACTCATATTCCTCATGGGTCTTGAATTTAAATATGATCACAACAAAGTTGCATTTACGGGAAGCGGCAAGGGATATGACTGCAGAACCAATGGTAGAATTCACGAAAAGGTCCAAAATTTATTATGCTCTAACTCATTCCCCAAATGAGATATATGAGTCTCTAATCACTCAATTACAGCAGCTAGCGAGATGAGGAGCGAGGCAGAGATTAGGGGCGTGATTGATGAAGCAGTGCAGTGTTCTTGAGGCGATTAGGAGGAAGCTTCACTTGGAAGATCTTGATGGAGTATTTTACTCTAATCGGAAGATGTCTTGAATGGACTTAGGGCTATTGGCTATCGTGGTACAAACGAGATATGTGGTTAAAGAAGGAACTACGCCCAAAATGGAGGTTCTGGTTCACACTACTCAATGCATGAGCAACAAGACCGGAGGATGGGACGATTCTCTACCGGTGGGATATGGTATTGTGTGTCTTTCTCAAGGGGTGACTTTCAATTTTTCTAAGTATATTTTCGAAAACATGGTTGAAAATATTCAAAAGACAAAGGGAAAATTTTTAATGTACCCAAGATTTTTACAAATTATATTAGACACCTCTACCCAAGCCCAAGCTTTTTATCCTATAGGTTCTTTGACTGCTAAATTGTTTGCAACCATGAAAACTCACTTTCAGGGGGAACATCATCCCTTGCTAGCTGCCATGTTGCCCCATGGTAATGAGGCTGCTGATGAGGAGAATGTGTCTCATAATCCTCCTACCTCACTGTTGCTCTTGATGGTAATCCATTGGTCAACATTGATGAGGGCCCATCTTCTCTTGTTGAAGCAACTCATGTTGCTCTGACCGACCACCACATCCCGATCCTCCACCCACACTTGATACTAATGTTGAGTCGGATCTTAATAGACCTCCCACACCAAGTCACATGAGGATCCTCTTGATGAAGATCTTCCTCACATTGAGCATGACCATGATTCTCTTGAAAGGTCCAATGAGGCTCCCCACCACAGAGCAATCTGCTGGTGGGTGAGGACCCCATTACACTCTCATCTGTGTATGCTCTTGTCAGCGGTATCTTTGCGAGGTTAAGAATCGAAAAAGGAGCTTGCGAGACCAAGTCTTCTCTTGGAAGTAAAATTGAAGAAGCTGAGAATCAGTTAAGGTCTTAGAGCACAACCTAAAGGGTCTTCAAAAGGAAACTAGTGGTTTCATCGATGAAGAGCAAGTTCCTCCTTTGGATCTCTAGAAATGTTGGTGAAGTGTCTCTCAATGACCCTTCATCGATGTTGCCACTTCATCAAAGAAGCGAAACACATTACGTACACGGAAGAAAGAGATCGATCTTCATAAGGTTTCTTACGAAGCTTGAGAGGAACACAGGGTTGATAAAGGTGCATCTGGCGATATACAAATGGAGGATGCATCTCGGACCTTGGACAATCTTCATCTGTTCAAGAACCATCGGACCCTTCACCTTGACGATCTTCACGATGTTCTTTGTCTTGACCACATCGGTTGATAATCTACATCAACATGTTGATCTAGGTACTCGGAAGAAATTCCTATAGTTGATCTTCTTGAAGAAGAGTGTGCTAAGCGACTGATGATAAAGGAAAAATGTCATCACGAAGATGAGCTTGGTCCTCACCTAGTTCTTGAGGAAGAAAAGCGGGTCAAGCAAGTAGATTGGCGAGTTTGAGATGTCAAAGGAAAGTGTAGCATTAGCTAAACAACTTGGAGCAGAGGAATTTTCATCTCTAACTCACGAGAGAAGAAAAGAACTAGATGAGCGAGGGTTAAGATGCTGCTTGAACATTGGGATATCCTCACTGACAAGTCATTTCAAAACCTTCTCTAGCTCAAAGTGTACTAGGTGAAGATTTCCTCGGTGACAATTATGTGGAGCGAATGATGGCTCGGGGAAGACAAAGGAGGCAAGAAGCAATTGCACAAAGAGGCCATCAAGCTCGAAGGCCAAAACAAACCTCCCACTAAAGATGAAATGAGAAGGGTGGTGAAAAACCAATACTCAATGTCCAACTCGGCCTAACAATGAAGCAAGTCAAGGCTTTTCACGATCATGTCTGTATCATAAATATAACCAAATCATGGAGGAAAGATCATTATCTTTAGCAAAATCTCTCAACCTAAAGAGGACTTGAGAGAAAGAAGCGGTCGAAGCCAAAAGACTCAAGGCGATGATGCTCCAACCAAGGAATCCTCTCCGGTCATTCCTCTTGAAGCAACTTCGAAGTTGCCTCCTCTCTTGCCAAAGATCAATCTGTGAACCATCTTCCATTCCTCCTCGAAGCACACTGAAGCATCGGCTACCTCTCCTCGGTCATTCACGATGGCACCTGGAAGATTCTAAAGCTAAGGAAGGCGATCTTGCGAAACCAAAGCAGAAAAGGCTATAAGGATATCCCACGGGATGAAAGCACCGTGCTTCAACCAAGTCTCCATCTCTTGATACAAGTCCTACTATCAATGCGAAGATGAAAATGCTCCCTCGAGGACATCTATCGACTGGGAGGAGGGCGAAGAGAATGGCTAAAATATCTCCTTTGGATCTTGAAGGCGATGACTCGGCCTTCATTGTAGAAGAGATCTGCTGCGATTTTCTGATGGAAACTCGGATGGGGTGATAGAGTGGAAATTAAAGGATGATGAGATGAATGTTCTTCATCGAAGGACTCCACTTTAATGGAATTCACCTTTCTAAAGGAAATTCTACACTTGATAGGCAGGCGGACATAATTTCTCTGTTTACTCAAGTTACCACCCATTCTTGCAACAAGGAACCACAAGGTTACGGGATGTTTTACCGGAGATCTTCAAGTTACATTGAACTCCCACATTCCCAACAACAAAGCATCTTCCATTTGGGAAAACTCACATCGGTGGAAGCTTATATCTTGGAGATTCTATCCTCTCCCTCGGGTGCATGTCCTTGAAACTAAGGGTGGAATCACTTGTGTGCATGTTATCGAAAGAAAGTACCCTCGCCTAAAGACTCATGGAAAGATCTTGAGCGAGTGGAAATTCCTCCGGATCCGATTGGGAAATGAAAGGCACTCTGCCTTAGCTCAGTGGGATTGATCAAAACTCAACTTCAACAAGCGCAATAGGCCTCTTCTTCATCCATATCGGTCACTTGGTACTCTGCACTATCCTATTTTGTTCACTTTAGTTTGCTTTGTTTATGTTATTTGTCTATTTTTGTCTAAAGTTTTTAGTAAGCGCTTTCATAAAAGAAATCTCACAAAACATCATTTTAAAAATAGTGATAGCGTTTATTTAATAAAATTAGGTCTTTAATTTTACTTCTCAATGATTATTAAGCTTTTTCGTATACTAAACATTTTGTTTGTTCTTAGTTAAAAAAAAAAAAAAAAAAAAAAAAAAAAAAAAACTTTTAAGTAGAATTTTTGTCGATGGTCTTTAACTCACCCGATGTACCTTTTGTATATCAAAGAGTTGGCTAGTCCAAAGTGCTGACTTTGGTAAAGACACATCAAATCATTGATAAATTGTAATGGTTTGCTCAAAACCATAGGGTTTGCAACCACCATGCTAGCTTCTTGAGGGTTGTATGGTCATCAATTCACCATGGTCTATTCTGTTTGGAATCCAAGAATTGGCTAGCCCACATGAATATGGAATGTGGTAAAGGCACTGACTCCATATTTGGTTCTCAATTCACCAATTCTAAAATTGACTAGTCTGAGCAAGCGGCTACGGTAAAGACAAGACAAATCCGTTTATATGGTTCTTGATTTGCCAATAAATCGAGATGGTTATCAATGTACCATAGTTTTCGAACTCAAACATGTGGCTACTCCGGTAGTAATGGCTATTGGTAAAGAGACATCAAATCCATTAATTTCAATGATTCACCTCTCACGAGGAGTTAACACACACGGAAGTGATGAGAATAGTATTGAACTTATATGTTTTGAGGTACACGATGTCATATGTTCTTTGCAAAGATCGGTGTTTCACATTTCGATTCTTGATCCTCAAGATCTTGTCCACTCACTTTGCTCACACAACATTATGGTACAATCCTCGAGGAAAATGTTACAATCCTCAGCGGCATTAGCGATCTATCAAGGAAGCGGAACTTAACCTAGTCAAATTCCGGTTTAGGGAGGATTGTTGGGAATTAAGGTAATCTCTTGATTACTGCGAAGCACAAACTCGATTACTGCGAAGCTTGATTGAAGAGATTACTGAAAGAAGAATTGATCTTGCCAAGTTATACTTGATGAGTGATAAAGCGAGCAGTGTGTTCTTCTTGAAAGTGGGAACCACGTGGGAGAGATAAGCTCAGTTTAGAGTAAAAGTCAGCGCCGTATGTATAGGTTGGCGCCGTATTATGTAGAGCTTACTCAGAATAAACACGATGATTAACAAAACAATATGATTAGTTGCATGCTTGTCTAGTTGCATGCTTAGTCTAGTTTAGTAGAAGTAGCGTAAATTGTCAACGCTCATTAGGGTTTCTTGCCTATATAAGAAACCATATTAGTTTGTAATAGATAAGCTTTTCTCAAGTTTCTCAAGTCTTGTATTCTATCCGAAACATAGAGTTTCTATAATCAAAGATCCATAGAGGATCAAAAGTGTTCTTAGTTATTATAACTTGTATTTATTTTCCGCTACAATATCAAGTTGTAGAGATCTTCTATTAGTTTGCTTGTGATTACATCGGCAACACTAACGATCTCCAGTGCTTAAGATCTATCAAGGTCTTTGTTTCTAACAATGAATTTCTGGAGGAATTTCCTTCTCGATAAACATTGCTTGTTCTTGACAACCTTAGTCTTCTTAACAATTTGAGAATCACTTTCTTTGGCCTTTCTCTTCAATCCAGAAATCTTCTTGCTTCTTCAGAGCCCATTGCAATAAAATCTTGATCATGTTTTGAACTCGTAGTAAGCTCTTTCAATTTGATCATCGAGACATTCCTTTGAATTGATGCTTCTTCCAACCACCAACATGACAACAATAAGTCTTCATATATGAAAGAATTTGTGCCTTGGTTGGTTGTCTTGGTTTCTTTGACCCTTTTGGTGAATTGATCACATCTTCAAGTGCTTGATTGTTCTTCATTTAAATGAAATCCTTCAATGAAAGCGTTCTTTGTTCTTGATTAAGGATGCATCATTACTGGTCAATTGCCTTTCTCTTGATTGTTTGATTATTAGCAATCAAGAACTCAATATCATCTTCAAGTAGGAACATAACTAAACTCGAGTCTTCTCTAAGAATTGTAGGTTGAGCGATTGGAAAGTGGATCTTCAACAAAATCTTCCATTCTATTCAATCTTTAGTCTCCAAAAGATTGCAACTTCCATTTCTTCAAGCTTTTTCTTTTCGGAACTTGTTCTTGATGAATTATTTTAGCAATTTCACTATGATAACGCCTAAAATGAACATGTTTTTAGTAGCGTTATTGTTATTTTATGCATGATAATCGGCTATATTTACTCATAATCATTGCAAAAGTGCAAAGATGCGTGTTGTGTATGTATATGTAGCGGTATCACGAATAACGAAGAAATGAAGTTTTTATGCACATTTGGAAGATTCTCGGGAAGGAAGTCGAGCTAGGAAGCTTTTGGATTCAATGATTAAGAAACGAATGATTTCTAAGTATCTACGACAAGGAAAGATCAAGTTTTGCCTTGGAAATCATCGGTGAGCAAAGAATGAAGCGCATAGGAGAAAAGTCAACAAAAGTCAAAACAACACAAACCCGACCGATCGGTCATAACCCGTAACCGGATCCGGCTGGGCGAATGGTCAAGATCCAACCTATTCGGTTGGAGTAGAAACCGATCCGGTTTCTCACTGCGCAGCTATACAATGTTGCATTTATTGTTGCCTTAACTTCCCATAATCATTGAGTCCGATCATTTCTTGACATTTACTTGTTGGGAGCGTTTTTGAGAGTTGAGCAAACATATTTGGCTATAAAAGAACCTAGTCCTAGTATACTAGGTGTGACACAACCAAAATTGTATTAGTTTACACCTAAACTAATACCAACCATATTATTTAGCCCAAAAGCTTAGTTCTTCTTGGAAACGTCCGAGGAGCAAGGAGGAACAATTCTCATCCATAGTTTTGGTAGTTTGGAGTTGTACGGTGAATCTAGGTGATTGAAGGCGCGTGGTTGCTACAATCCACGAATTCTAATTCTTGTAATCACAAAAGTTTAGGTATTCTATGAACTTTGTTATGGAATTCTATTCTCTTGAATTGTTGGAATTACTTTGTTACAATTTGTGTTTAGTTGTTATTATTATTATCATGGAGTAGTTTTGGGATATACTTGTGTGTTGGGATGTAGTTAATCATATTAGTGTTCTCAAAATGTGATGCATGTACATATGATCGTGTTTAAATGAGTTTGTTGGAAAAATACTAGTCTTGGTTTGATTTGTTGATAAAACATGTTTTAAGAAAAAGGACCGAAAGGATTTCTCTTGTGTTTTATTCCAAAAAGTGAAGTGACAAACTAGTATGGGGATATGGTGATTGACAACCACCATGTTTGCTTATTAAAACAAGACTAGGAATATTTTCATCACGAAGGGTCGAAAGATTCGTAAGAACAAATTTAATAAGAACATGTTGCAAACAAATGGAATTTCGATAGGATAATTATTGGGATAAGGACCGAAAGGATTACCTAAATGTTTTTGTTCTTAGAATGATTTTTACAAACACATACCATGGTTGAGGAATCATTTGCTTATGATTTGTGCATCATATTAAGAGTATACACCAAACCTTCATGAATACGATTTATGATTGATTATAGACTACACACAAGTATATATATATTTCTTATTGAATTTCGCTAGAACATAATTATTTGGGGAAAGCCTTGACAAGCTTTCTTGTTGGAATCTTTTCAAACAAATCTCTTTCATACACAAAATCCCTTGGGACGATCTCGACTTACCAAACTTTGCTATTGCGGACGAGTATACTTGCTCGTATGTGTTAATAGGTTAGACGGTTAAATCGTGTTTATAAATTTTTAAAACTTGCACCATCGTAGCACATCAAGTTTTTGGCGCCGCTGCCGGGGATTTTCTTTAATTTTCTTTGATTTTCTGTAAAATTGATAGTATTGAAAGTAAATTTGTTAAAAAAAAAAAAAAAAAAAAAAAAGGTTTTTGGTTACAAACTAACCGATTGGTTGGTTATCCAACGGATCCGGTTAGACCTTCATGTTGATTTTTAGTTGCGATTTTATAGTTCTAGACTTCTTAGTTATTTGTCTTATGATTCTTAGAGTAATTCTGGTAATTTTAGATTCTATTTGCAGATTATGTCTTTGTAGTTTAATTATTTCCTAGATTTATTTTCATTTTCTTTACATTTATTATTTATTGGCTAATTAAGTCTTAGTTAATTATAGTTTTTATGGTTAATGATTAGATAGTTATATTTTTCAGTTATAAGTTTAATTATTTTTATGATAGATTTTAATTGGTAGTTTTATTTAGTTTTAGTTTAATGTGATTTAATATGTTATTAAATTGTTGGTTTATGAAGAGTTTTCTTTATTAACTAGAATTTAGTACATCTTAATGATTCCTTAATTGCATTTAATTCCGTTTATTTATTTATAAAAAAAAAGAAAAAAAAATTTCGATCAAACCGATCGGTTGCAACCCGCAACCGGATCCGGTTCGAGTTTCTGTCTGAATTATTTTCAACTAACCGATTCGGTTGATGAACCAACCGAATCCGGTTGGTGTTTCTGTGTTGATTTTTATTATTTTAGGTCTTGAGTTTTAACTTGTGTTTTTTTTAGTTTTGTTAAGTGTCTTACATTTTTTAGTCTATGTTTCTATAGTTTGTTCTTGTTTTAACTAACTCTAATGTTAATAATTCGTGTTTTGTTTTGTTTTGCTTTGTCAAGTTGTCTAGTAATATGGATAGTTTGAGTGGAATCTCGGAATACCTTCGTACTTTGGATGAAATGTTCAAGGATACCGGAAGTTCATTGGAAAAGATTGGAGGTATCTTGGAAGAAAGTAAGAAAGAATTGGGAATTGATACGGGTAATATGGAGGAAATTGGTGAAAATAAGGTTCAGCTACCCAAGAAAGGAAGAGTCGTAGTGTTCACACAAGCACCTTTAACGGTGTATGATTCACCGCTAATGAGGTTTGGAACGCCTTGCAGTGTGGAAGGAATAAGTGTTTGGGACGCGCATCATAATATGGCTTACGGAGAAAACTATATTTTGGAGAAGGTTCTTGACGAAATTGGTCATGTGCGATTGGACTATGAAGCATATGGAAGAAGGATGGTCAAAAATCTGAAGGTCAATATTCATGGACATATTTTTGAAACTGATTTTGTTGTGGTAGAAGAAGGGAATGTGGATGAACCTAATGTGTGTTTTGGTCGAGATTTTCTTGTCACGACCAAGTGTCAAGTGGATTTTGCAATGGGAGAGATGAGAATTAATATAACTGATCTGGAAGAAGGAAAAGGAGTAAACGAGATGCTAGTGGAAGTTTGTGCAAACATGGAAGAGAAAGAGGTGGAAGTGGTTAAGATGGGAAAGGCAAATCGGAAGACACCGACATCAAACAAACTAACCCCAACAACAACCTCCACTACCAAAAATGAATCCACACCATCATCACCGACTACTACTTTCAAACCCTTAACCGATAAGCAAAAAGAAGCTATTTTAGAGAATCTAGAACAAAAGTTTCTTGAGCTTAATGAAAATAAACCGGTGATAGAAGTACTCCAAGATTATGTGCTTTACCGTAAGAAGTTGGATGCATTGATGCTAGCAAGGGCTAGGTTGGAAGAAAAGAATCTCACGGAGGAGGAGCGAGATCAAATTTTGTTTAGAGGCATGCCAAGGAAGGAAAAGGATCCGGGCAATTTTGTGTTGCCAATCAAAGTGAATGGGACTACACCTGTTTATGCTTTAGCCGATACGGGGTCGAGTGTTAATGTGATGCCGTATCCATTGTTTAAAACTTTGGGACTAAGTAATCCGCAACCTAATCATTCGAAGCTTACTATGGAGGATAACTCTCAAGCGAAGGCAATGGGAGAGGTGAAGAATGTGAGAGTGCAAATTGGATATCAACCATATTTGGCAGATTTCCTTGTCCTAGATATTCCGGTGGACAAGAGTTTACCACTACTATTGGGGAGACCATTCTTACGAACTTATGGTGCGATTATAGACATGGGAAGAGGCACTTTGACTATTGATGATGGGATTTCAAGGCAAACATACTACCCAAAACCAAGAGGACCAACTTTGGAATTTATGGAGGAATTAGAGTTGATGGAAGCAAATGATGATTTAACATGTTTTGAAGTGGGACGTGATGTCCAAGGTAACCCAATGTACGGACCGTTAGCTCCGCCTTATTTTGATATAGAGGATGAAATGGAACGTGCATTAGCGGTAGAAGCTTTCTATAACCCATTCAAAAACATACTAGTTTACAAAAAGTTGGCGAATTTTTAGGTTCTTTACCATTGCAACTTAAGAATTTGAGTGGAGACCCAAGGGTCGGGGACTTACAAGAGACAAACCGAGATGGAGCATGGCATGTTAAGTTTGATATACTATGTCCGACGGACGAAGATTCATGAGAAAATTCAAACTTTTGAAACATTCCATGAGTTGACCGGAAAATTTCAAAGCGAGGATATTCTAAGACAAGAGTATTTTGAGGATTTTGAGGAGAAGACAAGAGGTCGTAATAAACAAGCAATTATTTGCTTAAATTTCATGAACTATTTCTTTTTGATTTGATGCATTTAGGATTTTTGTTTCTTATTTAATTTTTCAATTTTTTTTTTATGATTGAGTGATTTGGTTAATGCATTATAACTTTGAGTTTTGAGATGAATTTTGGTTTAGTTCATTAGTATGATGAGTTGAGAATTTTAGATTGGATGATTGTTCAAAATTTCATATGGTGGGTGAATGTTGTGTGAATCTTTAGCAGGATTTTTGAAGTAAAATTGTTGCTTGGAAGGTAAATGCCTAAGTAACATGTAAAAATGCAAAATTTGGCGAAATGCAAACCGAAACGGTTGTGTCCTTGACTGAACCAGTTGCAATTGAGTATAAAACCAAAAAAATTCACTTTTCGAAACACACACACACACTAATTCTCTTGTGGGTTTTGCAAAATTCGTCCCAAGAGAAACGATTGAAGGTTGTTTAAGTTGTAGGAAAACATCATGGCACCTAAACATGTAAGCATCTACATAAATTAACTCAATTAAGGTTTTATTAGAGCATTTGATTCGAATTGGATATTAGGTCACCAATTTGGGGGTTTTTGTTATAATTCGAATTAAGTTGTAATATTTTAAGATTGAGTGGGTAATTGATATAGGATTTCATTGCAAGAAGGATTGGATTGATTGATTCAACATAGGATGAATAATAAATGATTGAATTTTCGGATTTTATTGGGTTGTGCTTTTGAATCAAGATAAGTTGCAATTAGTGATTCCTTATGATAGATGATGCGTTTTTAGGAGTGATAGATTCCACATTATTGATTAGGACTAATGATTAAAGGATATAGGTTTATCAAGTTGAGTTCTAAGATGATGATGGACGATGTTTGATGAATTGAAAAGCGAGTTTAGAGTAATTCAAGGATGTGGAAATCATTGAGGATGATAGAATGCGATCTAGGATTGGTTTGGACTTAGAAACTCGAGTGTAGAAGGGTTTTTAGAGGCAAAAGCCTTATGTAAGAGCTGCATAACCGATTCGGTTATGCATTGCAACCGAACAGTTGGATTTTAGTCATTTGGTGAACCGATTCGGTTTCTCACGAACCGAATCCGGTTACGGTTCTGTGTTTGAATTTTTGAAATTTTGAAAGGATCTTAGGAGGTTCCTTGAACCTTCTTGTTTGTTCTAACACTCTCATATAGTCTTTTATTTGTGATTTCTGAGAGAATTATTGTAGGTAGCTCGGCGAGGAGGCAATTCCTATGAACCCGCTTATTACAAAATTTTGTCAAAGGAATGAGAAGAAGAAGGTTAAGTATAGTGTGAAGACGGAGGCAAATGCTAATTTAAAGTTCAAAAATCTCACCGATGGGGAGAAACATGCTTTTCGGGAAAGGTTGTCGAAACTGCAACATAGGACATGTTTGGTTCTGAGGGTGATTGATTGGGATTTATTTAAGGAATGTGATTATGAAGATGAGTTGAGAGGAATGATGCGAACGTCTTATGTATATCCAGGGGATGGAGATTCATTCAATGATTTGTCATGGGAAAGAGCATTTAGCGTCAATGAAGAGGTCTATCGAGAATGGTGTATGGAGTTCTTTTCAACCATGTATTTTGAAAGAAAGGTGGATGTTCGGAACTTGATGAAGGAAATTTGTGTTTGGTTTAGGCTTTGTGGAAGGGATCATGCTTACACGTTGCCAGATTTTGGCGTGGCTCTTGGTTTGTATGAGCCATGAGGTTAATCATCGATTATTTGAAACTCACTTTTCTAGACTTGGAGGTTTGAAAAGACTATCCTAGTATTCCCGCTTATTGGAATCAAGTGGGAGATCCTACTGCGCTAGGAGGAATGCCTCAACCATCGAAATCCGTTGATGAGGATACTTCACAAGTTGATAGTGGCCGGGCCATTTAATAGATTTGGAAGCAAGGACAAATGTCGAAACCGGACTTATGGGTTATGAAGTTCTTTGGAGGAAACTAAGGACTGTAATGCGCTTTATGATAGCGAATATTTGTCCAGGAGAGCCTCGGGAATTAAGAGCAACAGTAACATTTGTGGATGACATTTTGTGACAAAATTGGCGAAGAATCTTGGGTATTATATTGATGAGGAATTGGCTAAGTGTGGAGAGCCAAAGTATAGTGATACGTGGACTGCACATGGTTTTGGTAATGCTTTGAATAGGAGATTGAAAACCTTAGGATTATGGATTGAACCAAGACAACAACAACCACCACAACAACAAGGGAGTATACCAATGGAGAACGTGCAAATGGGTGCGTCCCAGAGTTTTGATTCGGGTTGGGAGAGTGGAACCAACATTTAGATGAGATTCAATGTAGGGATGTATGGAGAGACTCGATGATGTTGAGAAACAACTACATCAATGATTATTCCATGCCTATTTTTCAAAACATGGCTCGTGAAGCCAATTATGAGTTGCCACCCTACAATCCACCCAATGTTCCACCATATCCTTTTCCTTACACATCTTATCCCGGACCTATCCGTATCCATATCCCAGGTATGCACCATTTCCGATCCAGTACCCCATATGGTCGATTACACGAAGTTGGTGGAGCAAGCCGCGATGTTGGAGGATCGTCATTAGGAGTTGGAGGAAAGAAGAAGAAGAGGAGTTCGTTTGGAGATTGTGGACGAAAACTATGTAACCGAAAGTGATGATGATGAGTATGATGATGAAGAAGGAGATGACATGAGCGAGGATGAAGAGTGATCGTGGATCATTCGTGAATTATGGTTTCAATGACAATGGGTTATGATGTGTTAAACAATATTATTTCTATCCTTTTAGGATTATTAACATGTTTTGCTTGGTTTTATCTTGTTTTTAGTTGCATTTGTTTGTTTTGTGTATTGCGTGTTGCAGTTTTTGTTTGCAGGATGGATGTGTTGGAAGCTTATTGATGGTCAAATATTTGGAGTTGGGTAACTCACATGCTTTCTTATGACCCAGTATGCATATTGCATATTCTATCCCGTGGTATCTTTTAACTATTTTTCCCCATTTTCTTTACTTTGAAGTTCATTTTCATTACATTGAGGACAATGCAAAACTTAAGTATGGGGAGGAAGAAAATAGGAAAATGATGAAACATTTTATTTTATTTTTAGATAACTTTTGGATGCAAGTGATTAGAAGAAATTCGCCTTGTTGGTCTAGTTGTTTTCACGCATTATTGATATTTAATATATATATATATATATATATATATATATATATATATATATATATATATATATATAACTTGTGATTTCAATGGTAAAATGAGAATTTTGAAAATTTTGATTTGAACCAAATTACGGAAGTAATTCATTTTGGATTCGATAGCATTTTCTAGCATGCATAATAGCCTTTTTCCACACTTTTGTGAGGTTTCTTTTTGTATAAAACACATCTTTTGTTTTATATTTGCTATGAGTGTGCCGGTGATTATGTCGATTCTAGAACTTGTACTAGTTATGCATTACGGTTAAAATCACTTTCGAGTGGTCTAAATATATTCAAATGATAAGAGGCATCTTAGGATTTAAACCAAATGGCCTTCCGTTTACATCTAATGATATATTAGCTAACCACATTGGTTAGTTAACCACCCATATGGACCCATTTGTTAGTGCTTAATTTTAGCACTAGATACCCTTAGTACACCCTTCCGAGCCAATCTTTTTGTTTGGATAAATTCAGAAAAATACAAAAATATTTTACACTTTCAAGCTTTAGCCAACCCTTATCAAGTCTATTGGTTTGTTGCTAGTTGTTTGGAATGATTGGATTGTTTTTGATGATTATGAAGAAGCTACACTTTGTTTATAGTGTGTACCATTCTCCATCATGGATGAAAGAGACGTCTTTCTCAATTTTTTTGGTGTATGCTTACATTAAGTGTGGGGAACTATGAAAAAAAAATGGTTATAGCCAATGTGCTATATTATGATGAAGATGAAGGAAGATGAAGTATGTTGGAGATATCGATTAGCCAATGTGCTAAGACGTGATACATGTATTTGGAGATCGATATGAGAAGAGGTGAAATAATCATTTTCGGGATTGTGGTTTGTATGATGGCTAGCAACATGGAGGTTTAGACTTGATTTTATTTTTATTTTAACACCAATTTCATAACTATCCCATGCCTTATCCATACCTTTTATGAACCCTTAGCCTATCTTTGATGAATTTATTTTCTTTGTTTTGATACTTGTACAAGCTTATGGTAAAAAGCATTGATCATGACTAGGCATTGAGTGATTTACATATACCCACCAATATATGAGAGTTGAGTGATTTTTCTACATCATTCGTGAGGTGTTCTAGTTATGTTATCTAAAGTATTTTGGTTCATTTTTAAAATTTTTCACATATTATAAGCAAGCCGATGATTATCTTTTGGGATAATTGTTACATTTTAAGAACCATGGTGTCAAAGACCATTGAAATCAATCTTTGAAAATGTTAGACCTACTGAGGCTTAGTAGAGCTTAAGTGTGGGGAATTTGATAACGCCTAAAATGAACATGTTTTTAGTAGCGTTATTGTTAGTTTTGTGCATGATAATCGGCTATATTTACTCATAACTTGTGCAAAAGTGCAAAGATGTGTATTGTCTATGTATATGTAGCCGGTATCACGAATAACGAAGAAATGAAGTTTTATGCACATTTGGAAGATTCTCGAGGAAGGAAGTCGAGCTAGGAAGCTTTTGGATTCAATGATTGAGAAACGCAATGATTTCTAAGTATCTACGGCAAGGAAAGATCAAGTTTTGCCTTGGAAATCATCAACGAGAGCAAAGAATGAAGCATAGGAAAAGTCAACAAAAAGTCAAAGCGGCACAAACCCAGCCGATCGGTCACAACCCGTAGCGGATCCGGTGGGCGAATGGTCAAGATCCAACCGATTTGGTTGGAGTAGAAACCGATCCGGTTTCTCAATCTGCAGATTACACAATGTTGCATTTATTGTTGCCTTAACTTCCCATAATCATTGGAGTCCGATCATTTCTTGACATTTACTTGTTGGGAGCGTTTTTGAGAGTTGAGCAAGCATATTTGGCTATAAAAGAACCTAGTCCTAGTATACTAGGTGTGACACAACCAAAATTGTATTAGTTTACACCTAAACTAATACCAACCATATTATTTAGCCCAAAAGCTTAGTTCTTCTTGAAAAGCGTCCGGAGCAAGGAGGAACAATTCTCATCCATAGTTTTGGTAGTTTGGGTTGTCACGGTGAATCTAGGTGATTGGAGGTGCGTGGTTGCTACAATCCACTAATTCTAATTCTTGTAATCACAAAGTTTAGGTATTCTATGAACTTTGTTATGGAATTCTATTCTCTTGAATTGTTGGAATTACTTTGTTACTATTTGTGTTTAGTTGTTATTATTATTATCATGGGGTAGTTTTGGGATATACTTGTGTGTTGGGATGTAGTTAATCATATTAGTGTTCTCAAAATGTGATGCATGTACATATGATCTTGTTTAAATGAGTTTGTTGGAAAAATACTAGTCTTGGTTTGATTTGTTGATAAAACATGTTTTAAGAAAAAGGACCGAAGGATTTCTCTTGTGTTTTATTCCAAAAGTGAAGCGACAAACTAGTATGGGGATATGGTGATTGACAACCACCATGTTTGCTTATTAAAACAAGACTAGGAATATTTTCATCACGAAGGGTCGAAAGATTCGTAAGAACAAATTTAATAAGAACATGTTGCAAACAAATGGAATTTTGATAGGATAATTATTGGGATAAGGACCTAAAGGATTACCTAAATGTTTTGTTCTTAGAATGATTTTACAAACACATACCATGGTTGAGGAATCATTTGCTTATGATTTGTGCATCATATTTAGAGTATACACCAAACCTTCATGAATACTATTTATGATTGATTATAGACTACACACAGTATATATATATTTCTTATTGAATTTCGCTAGAACATAATTATTTGGGGAAAGCCTTGACAAGCTTTCTTGTTGGAATCTTTTCAAACAAATCTCTTTCATACACAAAATCCCTTGGGACGATCTCGACTTACCAAACTTTGCTATTGCGGACGAGTATACTTGCTCGTATGTGTTAATAGATTAGATGGTTAAATCGTGTTTATAAATTTTTAAAACTTGCACCATCGTAGCACATCACACTATCAAGAGCAATCTGTGCTTGTCTTTTCTTTGAAATCTTTCTTCTAGTTTGCTCTACATTTTCCATAACTGCTTTACCTTTGTCTTTCATCAATTTATCAAATTCTTCACTTGCAGTGGCAATAGTTGGCTGTGTAGTGGAAATAGAATCAGTGGTAAAATCAGTTGCAGTACAGAAAATGTCTTGATCATCAAGTTCCTCTCCATGAGTATCAACTTCTTTTTCTCCTTTACTTGTATCTCCTTCATCTTCAAAAATAATTTTCCTCCCCTCGATATCGAACTGTTTTCCTCCCTGTTTGGGAGAAATTCCCAAATCATGATCACCGAATCACCTTCATGGCGAGGATGAAGATGAAATCACCAACTTGCGCCTTCTTGTGCTTTTTCAACCCCCGCAACTCCTCCTTTAAGGTCCGAATCTCTTCCTTTAAATGTGTAACATCCTTGGCATCTCGCTTCTTGACATGTGCCAAATCCTTCAGAGATTCAACTCGCTTTTGCTAACTTTGTACACAAAACCATCAATTCCAATTGGTTCCCACTACCCTCATCAATTCCAACTGTATTTACCGTTGGGAGAGGTGAATCATGGGCAAAGGTTCGTAATCCTCCTAGTTGGACTAGGTGAAGTCTAGAACCACCAACGCTTGTTCCTAGACCAAAAGGTTCGAGAGACTTGTTGTGTTGTCATGACAGAGTTGACTATTTAGACCTTCTCTCATAGGTGTTTGAAGCGGTGGAGTATAATCAATGTTTGGAACATTAATTATGGGTGTGTTTTGTTCGGTTGTAATCTTAGCAAGCATGTGGGGAAGTAAAGGTGTAAAATCATATTGCCATCTTTATTCAAATTTTGAAAACTTTAGGCTTTAGGCAACTGATTTGATAAACATTAGTGTGGGGTTGCGCTGAAACTCATTTAGCACGGCTTGGACAAACCTTGGATACATTAAAATTTTGTTTTACTACACATTGCCTTTCATACTTGTAAAATATAATTTGACCATTGAAAACCTTATCGGTGACTAGACAAACCAAAGGGTAAGCCATGGTTGAACTAAATTCTTGATAAGATGTTTTCTTTGGACTAAGACAATGTAACAGTATGAATCAAAATCTCCATTGGGGACAAAACCACTCTTTTTAAAAGTAGCCTTTTGTCGGTGGTATCATACCCATGGATGATAAAGTATCATTAATTTCAGGCATAGGTAATGTGATGAGACCATTGAGATCACCCAATTGAGTACTCTCCTCAAGGATGCCTCAAGAACATCAATAGTTACCCCATCCATAGTGGCTCTTAGAGCATCCATCTGTTTCATGTGTATCTCCAATCTCAAGTGTGATGGACTGAGCAGAAGTCCAAAACTGTTTGATTTGAGAGATATAAATTGTGGGTTTTAAAAGCAAAGCATACCTTATATGTGTGGTATGAAGAAAGTCCATAATCTGATGATAAACAGGGCCACTCTTCTCGTTAGACTTTTGTAGGTAGGCCACTAGGTTGTGTTCATCTGCAAAGTTTAAAGGTGCCATAGAAACGTTTGATGAAAAACGATATTGGGTCAGTAAGAATCAAAAGAATAACTAGCCAATTGAGAGAGAAAGATATATAAGGTTAGGGTTTAGAATTATTGCGCAAGTAAAATTATCTTTAGAAAGTAGTTATCATAATATGGAAAGAAGATAATTTACTTAAAATTTTAACCCTATATATATGAAAATTAGTGGTTACTTTCAACGGCTAGTAAAAATTAGTTATGACACAATCGGTTGTAACGGCTAGAACAACAATGGTAAAATAACACTCGGTGGAAACTGTGAACTAGCGATGGTAATTTTTCACAAAATTGCAAAGAAGCGTTGGTAAATAAAATCATGTGATAACAAGATCGCTCTTATCATAGATTTTAGCAAACTACCACTATCAACGGATTTGTTATGTCTTTACCATGAGCCGTTTGCTATGGACTAGCCAACTCTTAATCATAAAGAATATGGAGAGTTGATAACCATATAGTTTTTGGTAAACTATCAACCATAAATGGATTTGTCAAGTCTTTACCAGTAGCTGTTTGCTCTGGACTAGTTGATTCTTATGTGGGTTAGACATGGTGAATCAATAACCATTTGTTGTGTATCTCAGATATACACCTTTTAAATTCAACTCCCATCAAAACTTCATAAACACATAAACAGGAATACAAGCAAGCATATACAAACTCATACAACAATTTCAGTACCCAACAGCCTCCCCTCAACACCAGAGAACATTTTGACAAAAAGGTTATGGATTAAGCATTCCAATACTTGTTACCAAGTACTGAAATCTCCCCACATCAAGGCCTTTTGTTAACAAATCAACATAGTTGTCATCAGTATGAATTTTGACAACTTGAATTAGTCCCTTTTCATAGCTATCTTTAATGAAATGGTGTCTAATTTCAATATGTTTGGTCTTTGTGTGTTGACCAGGATTCTTAATGATGCAAATGGTACTGCCATAGTCCAAAAGTTGATTCTCAAGCCATAGAACTTGAGCACAACAACTAGCAGCGACCACATACTCGCCTCGGTTGAAGAATTAGCCATCATAGTTTGCTTCTTTGCCGCCATGACACTAATCATTTGCCAAGAAATTGGCATCCACTGTATGTAGATTTTCTATCCAAGCTAGCTCCAAGATAGTCACTATCCGAGTAAGTAACCGGATCTAGAGGAGAATCTTTGAATACCACAATCCCGAGTAGGAAATGCTTTAAGATATCCGAAAATCTTCTTCACAATGAGTCAAGTGAGAGAACTTGGGAGTAACTTGAAACCTTGCAGTGCACACACTGCAAACATGATATATGGTCTAGATGATGTAAGATACATCAAAGAACCAATCATAGACACAGACATGTGCACATCAACGCTTCACCACTATTTTCTTTCGAGTAGATGTGTAGTCTTGTCTGCGGGGTGTGGATGACTTTGCATCGGTGAACTTAAACTTCCTAAGTATCTCACCACATATTTATCTTGATTAATAAAAATACCATCGGCCTCTGTAGTACTTGAAGTCCCAAAAGAATGTGAGTTCACCCATAGAACTTATCCGAAATTCTTCTTTCATCGCCTTCTCAAATTCTTTGCACATCTCTGTTTTGGTAGATCCAAAATGATATCATCAACATACACTTGAACAAGCAAGATATCATTCTTGTCTTTCTTGATGAACAAAGTTTGATCCACTGCCTCTATGAAACCCATTAGTAAGAAGATAAGTGGTTAAGGTTTCATACCATTTCCTTGGTGCCGATGTAAACCATACAAAGCTTTAACTACCATGTATACTTTGTTAGGATATACAGGGTCTTTAAAGCCTGGAGGTTGTGAGACATAAACCTCCTCATCAATCTGCCCATATAGAAAAGCACTCTTTACATCCATTTGATAGACTTTAAAGCCCACAAAGGATGCATAAGCTAAGAATAGCCTAATTGCTTCAATTCGTGCAACTGGGGCAAACACTTCTTCATAGTCTATACCCTCCTCTTGAGTGTATCCTTGAGCCAAAAGCCTAGCTTTGTTTCTGATAACAATTCCTCTTTCATCCTTCTTGTTTCTGAACACCCATTTAGCACAAAGCACCCAAACCTTTTGAAGCTTAAATTGGAGCAACTCTTCTTGCATTGCTTCCACCCAACTTTCATCTTCAAGTGCCTTGTAAACATTTTTTGGCTCCATTTATGACAGAAAACACATAAAGAGACATTCATTCTTGCCTTCATGAATCTTATATTCATATATTTTACTAATGAATCCATGGAAATTAGGCAGCTTAGTTTGGCTTCTAGTCTTCACAGGTGAATAGACATCCCCAATCACATTTTCAAGAGGATGTGATTTATGAATAGAAGTGTGGGAGTCGGAGGAACGCAATCTCGGTTGGCATATTAGAGATTTCAACATCATTGGCTTGAGCTTCCTCAAGAATCGCTGGGTTGTGATTTCCACTTCGGTGTTGCGGTGGAAACATTTTGCCCAACAATGGAATCAATTTTCATCGCTTTGTAATTTTCGCATTCAAATTACTATCTCCTTCCTTCGCAAATCACTAGAAGGATGAGCATCTCCGCTTTTGATATATCATCATTATCTGCATAGTCCCAAAGAGGTAGACTGAATTCATCTTGATCATCTGCATGATCTTTGCTTGGTTCATCATCATCAAGAAACTCTTCTGAACCTACAAAATCAAAAGAAGATGTTCATATAAAAATAGGTACATAATTCATAGTATTTGTTAGAGTATCAAGATCAAACAGCCTTTCTGGACCAGTTCCTTTGAGATTGACTTTGTTTTCCAGGAATTCCACATGCAGATTCTCTTCAATATTTTGGGTTCTTAAGTTGAATACTCTGAAAGCTTTACTAACCATGGAATACCCAACAAAATACCCTTCATCAACTTTTTCATCAAACTTGCCCAGATAATCTATGGTATTGAGAATAGATACATGACACCCAAATGGTCTCATGAAGTCAAGGATAGGTGGTCTACCCCTAAACAATTCATAAGGTGTCTTGTTCTTTGTCTTTACCACTAAAACCCTGTTTGCACATAACATGCAAGTGTTAATCGCTTCATTAAAAAGTGATTGGCAATTTAGAATCGGCCAACATGGTTCTAGCACCTCTATCCGTGTTCTCCTCCTCCTCAAGAACACCATTTTGTTGAGGAGTTCTAGCCACACTAAATTCTCTTTTAATACCTTTATCTCTGCAAAACTCATCTATAACTCTATTCTTGAATTCTGTTCCATTGTCACACCTAATGATTTTAACTTTCATATCATATTGGTTTTCTACTTCTGTGATAAAGATCTTCAGAATGCATGTTGTTTCATCCTTGGTTCCAAGGAAGAAAACCCATGTAAACCTGCTAAAATCATCAGTCACCACTAGACAATACTTCTTTAGATTCAAGCTGCTAACTGATGTAGGACCAAATAAGTCCATATGTAACATTTGAAGTGGGTGAGCAATAGAGTTAACCAACTTTGACATGCAAGAAGCTCTGCGTTGTTTGCCTTTAAGACAAGCCACAGTGTTTGATCATTTTCAAATCTTTTACTCGAGGTAAACCTCTTACCAAACCATCTTTGACAATCTTGTTAATGGTTTTGAAGTTTACATGACCAAGTCTTCTATGCCATGACATGGATTCATCCATGTGGCCTTTGCAAGCAAGCAAGTATAATCATCTTTAGCTACAATGTTGTTCATATCAAAGCTATAGAGATTGGCTTTTCTAGGAATTTTAAGAAGGATCCGATTGTCATCAGCATCTTAAAATCCTTAGAGAAACAAAGCACATATCTTTGGTAAAAGAACATTGTTCATCTTGTCGCACATTTGTGACACACTAAAAGATTGTACTTTAGCTCTTTTACATAGTACATGTGTTCAAAGTCCAAGTTACCGCTTTAATAACTCCTTTACCAAAGAACTTTTCCATTTACTCCACCTCCAAAGTCGACATCCGTCCATCATAATGCTCAAAATCGAAAGATAGGACTTGTTGCGGTCCATGTGCCTTGAACACCCACTATTTGTATATCCTTGATCGATCTTTTGTCCTTGGATGTTCCCGCACATAAGAGTAAAGAATTAGTTTCTTTTGGGGACCCAAGCCATGATTGACTTGGATCCGCTAGTGTATCAATATAGTTAAATCTATCAAAGGTCATTGATACACCATTGGGATTGGTTGTAGAGGTATTTCCTTTAGGTTTCCATTCCCAACGTCTTTGAGGCCTTCACAAGATTGCCCATGTCCCCCTTTTCTTGTTCACAACCCTTGCGGTGGTAACTTTTGAATGAGCGGTGGAAATCTTTGGTTTCTTTTTAGGCAACCACCGTTGGTTATAATTAACCTTTTAGCTTGAAAGTTCCTTTCCCTGTTTGTGCAGTTTTGCAAAAGTTGTTTTGGTGTTTGCACTTTTAACAGTGACTTAGGGTGGCGATATTAATAGTTTTGCGTGGCAAAGGTTTTGAGGCCACTTCTAAGTTGAATCGCTCTTGCGACCATTTTGCAATGTGAATTACGGTGTACATTATGTTGAAACACGTTAGTCTCCACCTTTTATTCCCATGGACTTCCTTCTCCCAACATGATAGTCTCAATAAGCATGTAAATGATCAAAACTACCACAAATATAGCATGCCTTATTGTACATTACAAAATCACTACCTAGTTGTTGAGATTTAACATGATTCCAACTCCTCTGGTTACCCATAGGAGCTGAAGGCTTGTTCCTATACATCTCAGCATACCTTACAGTTGGTCTAGGTTTATTAACGGGTTTCCTAGGTACCTCTGTAATAGTATTAACAACTTTTGGGATAGAAGCCTCTACATCTTTTTAACATTCTCATCAACAACAGATGAGTCACTAGCACTTTCAAAAACATCATTATCCTGCTTAAACTCTTCCTCACTTTTCACCATTGTGTCCTTTAAAGGACCATATTCTCTTTCAAGATCCTTAAAATCTTCTAAGCATGTATGAGCTAAATCTATACCTGGAGGTGATGGAACACCTTTTAGTGGTGGAGGCACTGTATTATAACCCATACCAGACTTAGCTTTACTATATACTTGAGCATTTCAAATTTTATCAATTGACTTATATTGATGATAACATGTGTCTAAAGTTAAATTGACATTTTCATTTTTCTTTTGAAGTTTTCCAAATCCTTTTGGTATGCTTCATTCACAATTTGTTGTATGTTCTACCTCTCTTCTAAGAAGAATCATATCATCATTATATTTAGACTCATTTGCTGATAGTGCTCTATTTGCTTTTCTAATATGCCGTAGCTCTCCTAAGATTAGACACGGTATAATTAGCGATATATAACTCTTGTCTTTCATTAGAATATAAATCATTATGCCTTTCAACTTCTTTAGCGACCCTACATGTTTTAGAACAACTATCAAAGTTTTGTACCTCGAGTCGAGAAAGCCATGAGAGCAAACTCAAGAGCAACAAGAGCGACATCGAATGTTCTTCTTCTTGTTCATCAACCATGAAACTCCAATCATAGCTCACACCATCAATAGCCAACATTGCTTTGGTTCTTCCACGCTGGTCCCTTCTTTGCTTGTACCAAGTAGACATGTTGTCCTTGGTCTTTGGTCTTCTGCATTCTCTAGCAAAATGTCCAAACATGTGGCGTTAAAGCACTCCACTTTCTTCTTATCAAAGCTGCGGTTTCATCACCATTGATGTGAATAGGCTTGCCGATCTTCTTGTAGAATTTCCTAGCCCTCATGTCGAGAAGAGCTATCTGCCATTTTATATCCATCTCCT
Source organism: Chrysanthemum lavandulifolium (assembly GCA_022545495.1). Classification (NCBI taxonomy): domain Eukaryota; kingdom Viridiplantae; phylum Streptophyta; class Magnoliopsida; order Asterales; family Asteraceae; genus Chrysanthemum; species Chrysanthemum lavandulifolium. Next base: position 50,553,121 of record CM040244.1, read on the forward strand.
CCAAGTCATCTTCATCGATTTGCTCTATGTCTTCATGAGTTAAGACAGAGCCATCAACTTGTGTGGATATGAAAGCATAAAGGTAGGATTTCCAATACTAGCAACCTTCTTCTTTGACCTGCGGTGGTAACATTCACATTACCGGTGGAAACTTTAGAACCAAGAATGGCAACTTCATCATCACTTTGTCATCTTCGAATCATCATTGTCAACAAAGGTTGACAACAATGCCAACTACTAGAGCTTGTACCAAGTTTCCGCCTTCTTCAACCTTTTCTCAATAAGTTTGAAGTTGTTGTAAAGGTCATTGAGCTTCATTGTTTCTATGTCGATTTGTTTTCCCGACAAGAACATTGGTTTGAAACTCGAAGGCAAACTTCTTAGAAACTTCAAATTGAGGTCTTCCTTTTCTACCTCAATTCCAAGCACGATCGGTTGTGTAACAATCTTCGAAGTTTGGTGAAAATGCTATCAAGTGAGTCATTACTTGAAGCAGAAAAGTTTTCATAACTTTGCTTCAACAATGTCTTTTGTGTCTTCTTTGTAGCATCATTACCACCAAACACTGAGCAAATCTCTTCAAATAGTTCCTTAGCGGTTGTGTACTTGCTAAATGCAATGATCTGATCTCTAGGAAGAGTCATCAGCAACAAACTTCTAGGTTTAAGATCATTCTTCCCGCGAGCCTTTTCAATACTAGATTCGAGCACGTAAACTTTCACAACATCTATGTCACCAACCTTCACAAGACTAGTGACAGCTTGAAAGAATCACCGCTTTGAATGATCTCCCATAGAGCATAGTCCCGAATGAGAAAGTATTGCTCAATCGAGATCCTCCACATCTCAAACTCATTAAGTTTGAGCTTTGGTAGCCTTGTGTAGAAGAGTTAGACTGGTTGTTTTCCATCTCCATTGAATTGGTGAGTAGGTTAAACTAATTCCTTGGATCTTCTAAAACAAAATATCGTAACCTTCGCTCACGATACCACTTGATGGATCTAGACACACCTTGTGTCAATGATATTTTGTATGATATTATTAAGCACGCGAATTTACTTAGTAATACTTAGAAGATAGATTATATGATGTATTGTATGTAAACACATATTAAACACAAAACTTAAGCTCCAATATTATTGATGAATAATACGAGCGATCTTAACTTATCACTAGGGTTACCCCTTGAAGCCTTTGTGAGTAATACGTAGGTAATTAGATAAGTACCTAAGACAATGACCTAGAACCTCCTTTTATACAACAAGGAGTCCTTTACAAGATAAGTATAAAGCTAACATTATAGAATATACACAAGATCTATTCTATACTTATCTAGGCGCGTTTAACTAATCATAAACTAATAGCAGTGGTAACAATGTACTGGAAGTGGGAATACGTTTCCACTGTTAGTGTTAATCCGAGCAGTATTGTTAGGAATTGGAAATTCTATTGTGAAGCATCGGTCACCCCAAGTATAATCTAGCTTAAGTTAGCTCGTAGACATATCAATTATTATGTTTATAGTTAGTATGCTATTAGCTTAGTTTTAGTCTAGGGCAACATCGTGAAGGAAGGACGGGTCTTTACCCATCTGACACCGATCCACAGCCGTCGGAGGTCGTTTTGTATGTAACCTATAAATACCCTCTACCTTGCAAGGTAGAGGGTATTTATAGGTTACATACAGGTAGAGGGTTGGATGTTCACTTGGAATCTAACCTTCCATGAGTTTTCTCTTACTAGAACATTTCCCTTTCTCTCTCTAAACTACTTGTACGCCCCATGTTGATTATGGTTTAGTGTGATTGTGAATTCCTATATCTAACAATTGGTATCAGAGCCATGGTTTGATCACTCATCTTTCATGCTCTTTGTTTTGGTGGATTTCATAAGGTTTTTGGGGTATTAAGAGTTTAGGAGATTTTGAATCATTTGGACAATCTCTAGTGTTAAAGTTTGAATTTTTCTTGTACTTTTGTGTTCAGGATCATCATATGTGTTTATGTTTTGAATTGGAAGGATTAAATCATTGTGGTTTGGTTGTTTTTGATTGATTAAGTGGTTATTTTTGAACTTTGTACTAAGCGAGTTGAGTCACGGATATTTTGTTCTTCAAAGCGAGTTGCTTTGTTACTGGATGCGAGTTGATATATGCGACTTGGCTATTTAGCGAGTTAAGCTTTTAAGCAACTTGGTGGTTAAGCGAGTTGTGTCTGTTTGCGACTTGCTATTAAGCGAGTTGATTCCAAAAGCGACTTGTTTCTCTGAGCGAGTTGATTGTGTTGCGAGTTGATACTAAAGCAAGTTGGCTATTTAGCGACTTGGTTTGTTAAGCGTGTTGATTGTGTTGCGAGTTGATACTAATGCGACTTGGCTATTTAGCGAGTTGATTCCTTAAGCGACTTGTTCCTTTGAGCAAGTTGGTTGGTTAGCGAGTTGATTACTAAGCGAGTTGAGTGTTTTTGCTACTTCTATATTTAGACTTGTTACTTCTTCGTGATACATTCTTACGGTTGTTCTTTTGGTTTAGTAAAATCCCGTGAAAGAATCAATTTCCCGGTTTAATCAAAGAATAGTAAAATCCGTAGAACTTGTAATCATGGCGAACATAATTCCAACTATTGATTCTTCATTGTCGAGGATGTTCAAGCACCGGCTCGATACTGCTCACCCATAATGTCTTACATCACTGACCCTTTTATCTCCAAAGTGCTTGAACTGTATGATACCTCACAGAACAATGAAGCTGGTTGCCCTACCTTGATTGAATCACCAAACTTTGATCAAAACTCTTCACATTCTAAATCAAACTTCAATGAATCACACCCGTCAATGACCCATGATACAAAGCATACTGAATGCAACATTGATCCTTTTCAATTACTTCATCAGCACCTCACACAACTGTTATCCACTCCTATCGGTCGAACATGCGGTGCTCTCTTCCGCCAAGACTTACCTACGATGACAAAGTCTGTGTTGCTGAACTTAGAACAACTGAAGCTTCAAATTACCAATGAGAAGGTATTAATTGATGATTCTAATGCTGCACTTCAAGTTATCTACCAATTTCAGCCATTTATTAAAGGGGAATACTCTGCTGACTTTGATCAACACGTGACTGGAATATCATTCAAGAAACACACTGGAATGGAAATTCATGAGTTCATCAACACATATATCCAACTTATGAATAGTGTGAAAGTGTACATTAAGGATGCTGCTCAAAGAAATGGTTAGTTGAATGATTTGAATGAGTTTCATGGAAAATTAATGGAAAGTTGGGATATTTTGGGTAATGGATCAAATGAAAAAACAGATGATGCGGATGCTGACTGCGGAATTTCAGAATCAAACATGAATGATGAAATTGACTGTACTGAACACATAGGCTCAGAGTCCGAAAAGCATGAATCTGCTTGCATGTCAGTAAGCCCTGTTGTGCATGATGTGAATACATATGCCATACCAACAAATGAACACGTGTCATGCATTGAGGTATCCCTAACTGAACCTATTTTTGAAAATGATATTGATAAATGTGTCTTGGTTTAGTCTGGATCTAAGATCGTTGAAACAAATAACATGGTTGAAAAGGGGGTTTATGATGAACTTTCAAACAAATACTCAATTCTTGAAAAACATTGTGTTTCCCTGGAAATTGCAATACAACAAAAGAAAGAAAGTTTCCGTGCTACAAACTCTTGCATTAATCCGAACTCCCGAATTTCGAATTTTTGAAATCAATCAATTAAAAACCCGTTCGGGACAAAGACTCAACCATATGCAATCGAAATCACAACTCTCGGATCTGCATAAGAAATGCTATTTTGGAATGAGCAATCCTAATCATGAGGTTAGCAGTGAACTTAAGTCTATGAATGATGAATTGGCTCTGTGTGTATCCACCTTATTAAGAGAAAATGAGTCCTTAAGAAAGAACTTATTAGATAATAATTCCAAGTTGATTGATCAAACTAATTCCTTTTTGGCTGACATTGATGCCCTCAAAGCCCAAATTCAGGATAAGAGCTTCAATATTGTTGCCTTAAAAAATGAGCTTAGGAAATCTATTGGAAATAGGGTGAACACTAAGCTCGCAAAGCCATCAACCTTGGAAAGTCAACTGCTCGTAACAACTCAAAATATACCGTAGTTAGGCAGCCCAATGCTTTTAGATCCGAAAGATTTAAACCATCGACATCTAGGCTTGCCTCCCAAGTTGACGCGAATCTTGCTTTTGACAAAACCGGTCACTTCACTATTTTGTTCTAAATGATGAATAACAAACCCGTGTTAATTCAAAAATCGTGAATAATAGGAGTTTGCTTAGTTCTCATAAGAAGCATTAAATGGTCGATCAATCCCCCAAGAAAAAAATAGTTACGTAAGGACCAATAGTCATAACAAGGAAGTGCACACACACAAATCTACCAACAGCTGCTTTAATGGATTCCCACTGGCAGATTATTTAAGTTTACAGGATCCAAATGGTCTTACACACCTAGATCTTGTCCTAAGTGGATGCCCACAGGAAAACTTTTCAAGAATATTGAATCTAACGGGATCCCTACTAATGATACACATAGATCAAACTGTGAAACATCCAATAGTGAGATTACTCATGTCACTAACTCTTCCATTTGCAATTCTACATGTACTTCTAGTGCAATGTGCTCTCAGTCTTTTTTAGGTACAATGCTCAGCTCAATCAGGAACCTTATGACTTGGTTTCCATCAGAAATGAAAAGTGCTTACTCAGAAGCTATAGCATGCCAGAATTGACATACCTTGTACTTTGACTCCTATTCGACTTGAAATAGGACTCGCTCTTATAAATCTGTGTACAAACTCTTTAAAAAAAATTAATTAATTAATTAATTAAAAATTAATTTAAAATTTCACTCATTATTTCTCTATTATTTTTAGATATATTTTTTTCTATTATTTCACTCATTCTTACTCTTGTGTCTGTCGTTGATAACATCTACGACCCTAGAAATGTCATTCAACAATGACACGGGATTTTAGATGAAGTTCGAACAGAGTAGTTATAATCCTTTATTTTCTTCACTTTTTAGAATCTTATCCTTTAGCTGTCAATCAATCAATCAATCAATGATTTCTCACCAATGATTACTCACAATCTCGTATCATTGATTGAGGGGGAGAAATGTGCACCTTTAGTTTTCTCATAACATTGCTTAATTAATCATCTGCATTCTTATTTGTGTGCCTTGGGCTGTTGCATGCTATGTGGTAACTTATGATTCTTGGTATGATAAAAGGTGGTGTGATATGTATTGATATTTTAGTCCGCCTTGATCTTATGCGAGTTGCTCTTTATGCGTGATGATATGCCATGCGGTTGCTTTGTTATCTTAAGCGAGTTGCTATGTTGTGTCTGCATGCGAGTTATCTTAAGCGAGTTGCTATGTTGTGTCTGCATGCGAGTTGCTTTAATAAGTAGAGGGACTAAATGTGTCAACTCGCTTTAACTATTTTCATATTTATGCGGGTTGAGTGTCATGGTCAAATCATTTCCCCTTCTTGGTCAAAAAACACGCATAAACATTCTCTCTCAACTTTCAACTCTCAACTCTCAACTCTCGTGTAAGCGAGTTGTATATTGGAGATTGTGTGGTAGGTCATTTATATTATCGATCATGATTATCTATCTCTTTGAAAAGATTTGTACCTAAACCATCTTTATCTTAACCCCTGCGAGCTTGTCCCTTCGATTCTCATCTATATCTAATTATTTGGATGTTAGGTTTGTATGTTTTAATGAATTATTGTTGCTTGCAATCTTTGATACACTCAGTTAATGATATGACATACATAGTTAAAGCCTAATAGATCCTTTTGATTATGCTTGATGTGGGTGTCAAATGGGTAGGGTTATGATATTGCTATTGGGTTTGAGTGGGTTGTTTGGCATTGCTATTTTTCCATGACTGTGACCGTGGTTTGAATATGTATTCGTGTTTTCGAGTGTTTGAGTTGGTTACTCATGGTAAGCTCTTGTTAGCGAGTTGGATAGAATTTCTTGAATGTGAGTTGACCTGATGGTTTGTTAAAGATGTACTTATATGCGTGTTGGATTTGAACAAGTTACTTTACGCGAGTTGCACTGTCATATATGCGTGTTGCCTGTTGCCTATATGCGAGTTGCATTTATCATATATGCGTGTTGCTTGTTGCCTATACGATATGTCTAGATTCAACGATCCTATCGAGTTACATATGCGAGTTGACTATGCGTGTTATCGCTCATCATATGCGAGTTGCCATATGCGACTTGCTTCATGTCTATAATGCGTGTTAGCATATGTTGACCATCCATTGTTTGACCAAAGCGAGTTGATACATGCGAGTTGCCAAATCGACTTGCTTCATACTTTGTAATGTATACGAGTTGTCTATGATATTTAATGTATGCGAGTTACTACGTAGTCTAAGCGAGTTGATGGATGCGAGTTGCCATATGCTATCATGAATCTTGTAGTATGCATGTTCTTACTTATGTGTAGTATGTATGCGAGTTGCTCAAATTGTTGGTTCAAAGCAAGTTGCAGTGTGTAACTTAACATATATCTTTGTCAATATTGCGTTTGGTATTACCTATTATGATGTCTTCTCCTAAATGTTATCCTACACTCATAAGTTTCTGCATACTAATCACATTTATCTGTATGTTGCATCCTATGTCTCCATTTATGCCATATCTTTTTCTCGGTAACTCAAGATGTTGGGTTATAAAGTGGTCATAATATGAATCATGACTTAACCTAACAATTTTCCCGGATATGGTTTGTGTTGTATGTGTATCCTTCGATCTCAATGGTCGACATCACATCCTCTCGATGTTCCTACCGCCTCTGCACCAACTGTCGCTCGACCGATGAAGAATTACTTCCTCGCACGGAATGGGTGTCAATTGCTAAAAGCAACTGCTTCTTGGACATAGATAGAGGGCAATATAGTCCTACGTTTCTTATGGCTGTCGACATCTTGAAGGATACCAACTTCTTTAATGCCCTTACCAAACGTTGAACTATCCCATCCATCTATCTGCAGCACTCGGAAAACAGCTTACTTGGGATAAGATTTATCGTCATACTCGTGTAAGCTCGATGAAAATTGTATGACATCTCGGTTGAAACACTCGGGGATGCTCTTCGATCACACCAAGAAACCCATCCAACAAATTCATCTCTCACCCTCCGCTCATGATATCTTAAACTTTGTCGAAGAATTGGGATACCCAGAAAGAATAACCAAGATTTCATCACTCATCAATGAAGAAATATATCAACCACGGAGATCTATCATCACAATCCTCAACCTATGCCTAACGGTAAAACATCGAGACAGATGAGTTTGAGCTCCCATTATGCGATTCATGGGTATTGTCAAAGGGAAAAATATTGACTTCGCTGAACTTATCTGGGAAGAATTCATTTTGTCATTAGACACATTTATCTCTGATAGAATCAACTTTGAGAATAAAGTCAAAGGTAGAAAAAGTCTTGGTAAAAGAGTGATACCCAGCATCAGATTCTCAAAACTCATTATCCATCATCTGCTACATATTCACCGGATCAACTTACGTAGCAAGTCTGCACAACATGAATCCAGTGATGAGTTTGTTCTTGGCAACATTAAATATAGTGCCAGAGGACATGACAAGGAGATATTTGGAATACCAGTTCCTGAAGCTTTGCTTAATGATAGAATCAAGAATGCTGATTACTTCAAGAGCTAGGTAAAGAAAGCCTCCGCCTCAATAGCTGATGACACACACATGTCTTCACCCACCTACTCAAGCCTACCTAAGAAAATGAAGAGACCCGATACTTCTGTATCTAATGTCTCTCCCTCACAAAAGCAAAAGAGGAGAAAAAGAGAAGCTGGTAAGTGGAGCAAAGTTGATTGATGAAGACGAAGCTGCACTCCAACAAGGAATACAGCAAAGCCTTGATAGTCTGATCGAGTCTCAAAGACTACCAATGAGAGGGGTCACGATAAGAGAGCCAGAGTCAACTCCTCAACAAATCAATATTGCCACACATGACAAAGGTAAAGGAATTGATGGAGGAGAAGCAGAACAAGTAGCACATATGCTACTAAATATCTCTTTTCCACCTCTGAAAACCACTACCAGGTTCATTATCAAGAGAAGAGATGTTATATCATCCTCTACACAAGAACAATCTGGGATGAATATTGATATGGGAGACATATTAGTTGATTCCTCCGTGCCCAGTAATACACAAGAAGATGATCAGGAGACTCCTTCCTCTGCAGAGATCCAAGTATTTGAATCAGTAGGTGATAAAATTGTGCCGGTTAAAGACCCACAAGAGAATCTTGAGCAAGAATCTGAAGAACACAGGCGTCTTGAAGAAACAAACTTATCTACAGGATCTCTTTCCTCTATTAAGAATCTTGATGATGACTTCACATACGGAGACCAATTCTTAAAAGACGGCCCATCTGAATCAGAAAAGCAAACAAATGAAAAGGAGGAAGTTCACCATGTTCTCGGTCACTATTCAACAAGACTCCTCAACAGTTCCCAGATGTCGGCTCAAAGGTCTTCGTTGATCTCCATCAATCACACCAACTCTCGATCCTGCTAAGACTACTGCACTTTCATCACCCAAATCCACTAATGATCCACCACAAGTTGTCTCTATCAGTGATCCTGTCACTCCTCCTGCCTCACCACCTCATGCCTCACCTCCTCCTGTTAAGACTACTAAGGAATTGCTTGAAGAGGCCATGTTACGCATTGCAACTATTAAGAAACATTTTCCTATAGCGGTCAACAATCTTGATAGTCGCATCAAGAAATTGGAGACTCTTAACCCCAATGAAGTCGTAACAAGGGCAATAGAAGCAGACATTAAAGATGCGGTCGAATGGGCAATGAGAGCTCCATTACTTTAGAGATTCAAAGATTTGCCAATCTCTGACATGAGATCTGCTTTATCAGAAAGAATGTTTGAGGCAGGAGAGGACGAGCACATTGTACATAAGAAATTATACGAGGAACTTGAGGAATCCATGAGGCATGATAATCATGAGCAGTTTGTCATCGATATTCGTGAAAGGGAGGCCAAGAAGAAAAGAAGATCAGCTATAATGGACTCAAAGGATATGTCTGGGGGTCCAAAGTCACCACCACCACCTCCTACCGTGGTCTTTGGAACTTCGTGAGTTGGAGGATCCTCCGAACAACCACATCTCACAAAGAAAGGTCGCCTTCACCACCACCAACAACTCAGAAACAAACAGGTACTTCAAGTGGTCAAAACTCTCAAAAGATGTCTCATCGCATGGACCACTGTCGACTCCCAGTTTACACCAACCATACCTACTATACCAGAAGAGCAAATAATGAATGAAGAATCTTTTGTTGCTCAAGAATCTGAATCGGAAGATGATGACGCTTCTACCAAGCACATCCCCAATATTACAGAAGATGAGGAGTGGTTGGATGATTATATTAAGGGAAGATTTAATCAAATCGCTAGAGCTACACCTTCAAAGGATGTTACTCAAAGTTGGCTTACCCATGATAAACCTCAAACTCCCCGAGCCTTCTTGGTTCATTCTCAACCGATTCAACAAATCCAAAGAAACAATTGGGCTTCAACTATCATTTCTAACTATGAAGCGGTGCGTAAGATTCTCTTCTTCATGTCACAGGGATATGGGAAGCTTTATAAAGTTGTTTTGTGAGAAGAAGGAAATTACATCTATCACCCCTAAAGATCTTGAAGGCCCAACAGATGAAATAGTTAAAGTCTTCCACTGGATGCTAATCGACTTCAATATCAAATGGAGGAATGCTATAGAATGCTGAATGATCAAGTTGGTGAGCAGATCAATAGGTTTGATGTGAACAACCCTCTTCCTCTAGGCGGTGAACCTGGATTTATGACCATTCAGTCAGAATTCTTCTTTAACCATGATCTGGACTATCTATGTGATCGCACCTCTGAAAGAAGACCTGCTCTATCAATTTCAAAGATGAAAGCAGCTACCTATACTGATCAAGGTCTCGAATGATGGTTCTAGATCAATTTCAGGCATAAAGAGCAACAATATGACATTGCCGCTTCATATGGGATTTCTCATTGGTGGTTCAAGAAGAAACAATTCTACATCGAAGACATAGTGCCAAGAAGAGACGCAGAGCCTGTTCGATCCGGACTGCATATTCTAAGTGTTATTAGTGTTGAGATCTTCTCAATCTACGGGTATGATTACCTAAAGAAGATTGTCCTTCGAAGAGCTGACTTGAAAGAGCACATCGTAGAAGAAAACGACTTCAAACATCTAATGCCAAATGACTTTGAAGATCTCTATCTTCTAAACCTCCAAGGACACCTTGACCACCTTCCTGCTCGTGAGAAGAAGGCTCTCTCGGCTACTGTCAATCTCTGGATCAGAGGCTTGGTTATTCGACTAAGAGTTGGAGATTTTCAATTGGGAATAGAAAGTTACCAGACTAGAATCAATCTTACAAGACCAAAATGGGAAGCCAATGGACTTGAATTTCATCATGAATATAAAGTGATTGACACCCCAGGCAGTCATCATCTTTACCGATGATACGGGTCGAGGATGTTAATGAGACTATGAGTTATACAAATTCAGAATGGTACACTCAAGATTGTCGAAGAAGAATTAAACTCCAGAGTGAAAGATATCAAAGTTGATATGAAGCCGGGGAACAAAACAAAATTCTGGTCTGATGAGGATTTGAAGAGGTGTGAAGTGTTCCTTGCTGCAATCAGACGAAGATTGAAGACTAGAATGATCTATCGCAATCTTGAAAGCTTTGTGGGTGGTAGACTTCGTAATGGTCATTACAAACTGCTTCAAAGGACTGAATGAAGATATCTTCCAGAAGTAGTTTCTGTTCTGCATTATTTATGTGTAATATGTGGTGTACAAACTATGAACAAATATAATGCATGTAATAGTGTTAGGTTATGTACTGTGGTTTCCCTTTGTGTCTATAAAGGGAACTTCAGTGTTGTCCGCTTCTGATCATATAAAATTGGACACATTTTTCTCCAACAAATGTTTTGTCTTATACATATTTAAATCACTTGAGATCCAAAGTCTCAAAGGATTTGAAATTTTTGATCGGGGGAGAAAATGTGATATAAATATGAAAGATGATAAAAGATGACCATTTTTGTCTCAAAGTGCATACTGCTCTCTAAATATGTGCTAAACAATTTTTGAATCTCGAAGCATATATCAAGGGGGATCATTTCAAAACAAATTTAAACCTTCAGGGTACAAAGTTTTCCATGCTTTTATATAAGGTACCCTGATTGAGTGATAAATGGTTTCTAAATGCTTGGTAATCATGGTTGTACTTCAAAGAACTTTTGTCTAATATGTGCAAAACTCTTTTAAATTTCGAGGCACATATTAAGGGGGAGCAAACCTTTGAAAACCTCATCCTTCCTCAAAATGTTATCTACTCAAATTGATTGGGAAGTGATGATGATCATTTTAGAAAATGTTAATCAAAAGATTGGACCTTTCATTCTTAATCTAACAAATTCCAATATCTCTTCCCTCCATGTGCTAAACAATTTCTGAATTATATGCATATGTTGAGGGGGAACATTTCTAAAATATCAAAACAATTGAGATACAAAATGCTTTGATTTTATATCACAAGTATCTTGATTGATTTTTCAAATGGTTTTCAATTGGTTTCAAGGCGGAAGAACTGTACCAAAAGACCGACCAACTTTATTTTATGTATGGTGATATAAGGATGTTAAGGTTAGGTATTTGTTCCCATGATCCGCCAGAACCGGAGGATCTACCCTGGAACAATCCACTAGATAGAGTAGAAGTCCTTAGGTATATTGTAAAAAGGAGAAAATTAAGATATGGGAAGAGTGCAGACTAAGACTGAGCTAGTACTAGAATAAACCCAACAAGGTTCTAGTTATGAAGTCTCGGTAAGCAATCAAGGGGTTGAAGAATGAAAAGAATTGAATGAGAAAAGGGTGAAAAAAATAGCCCTCCAATTATTCAACCTTAGGCGTATACCATGTTCAATTCATATGCTATCGATGGTTTCTATGGTAACATCGGTATTGAAGACAAGACGTCATAGACCCAAAGGACGCACCGCACTTCAACCTCCCAAACCACTCAAGTTCCTCTTAAAGGACTTGTTTCATTCTCACGAGGAACCGACATTATCTATCGACTCTCTTAGAGATTGTTGATATTGAAGAAGGAGACCCTCTCCCTAGTCTCCAAGTAGGAACCAAATATGCACAAATTGAGTCTAGAGCCACGAGATCATCAATAAATCTCATTAGGACACTTTCAATGAAGACTCTCTTTTCACACAATGTGGAAAGAGAGATTATATCTGAGTCCTATGCATTATCCTTGTGGTATTGCCGAACATCCGAGTGATATGTAAACATATTCATAATGAAGATGGAAAGCCTTCGAGCCAACATCAAGCAAGCTCACGGTGGGTGGCATGTGAGATCTATTCTATAGATCAACCATGTGACAACCGAATGTAAACAATGGGGCGATTCAAACTTTTGAATCAATCCTAGTTCGAGTTATGGATTGACGGATACCTTTGAAAAACCGGTCGTTGTGCTTAAAATTATTTTCTTTAGCACATCGACCATGTACGAATATTTCAAATCAAAAGATGTTTATGATTGATAATTGATCTTCATTAAAACCTCGTTGTATTGCAAAACAATTTCTATTGAGCAATACACGATTGTTTTTCAAATCTCTTTTATCAATCGCTGAATCTCAATTACCGGTTCACTCACTACGTGTTGTCTTCTTTGAGACGCCCAGTTTGAGAATAGCTAGAGCATTGCGAAACCTGTCAAGGAAATTCTTCGAATTATACCGATCACAGGCGTGCTTTGTATCGATCAACGGGGAACCGTGGGCGTGTACTCAATTCAATGAAAGTGATCAAAGACACTTTCATATACTTTATTGCTAACTGCTTTTGTCACGGTACACCCCGCGCTTGAACCGATCGAATGATGTCGTCAATCCACAGCCGCATGCTCACTCAACACATTCATTTACAAAGAAATCATGATTAGTGCATCAATGACTCTGATATTATCACTCCATGCTTCTACTACGCTGCTGCCAATATCATGAATCAACGAAAGCTTCCGCTTCTCTGATAAGAAGAAATTATGATCCAGAATGTGAGCATGTCGGTCCAAATGTCACAACATCATATGTTGGCAACACAACAATAGGTGATGCTGAGATTTAATGTGGCTGATGATCCAGAACATCCGAGTGATATGTAAACATATTCATAATGAAGATGGAAAGCCTCGAGCCAACATCAAGCAAGCTCTCGGTGGGTGGCATGTGAGATCTATTCTATAGATCAACCATGTGACAACCGAATGTAAACAATGGGCGATTCAAACTTTGAATCAATCCTAGTTCGAGTTATGGATTGACGGATACCTTTGAAAACCGGTCGTTGTGCTTAAAATTCTTTTCTTTAGCACATCGACCATGTACGAATATTTCAAATCAAAAGATGTTTATGATTGATAATTGATCTTCATTAAAACCTTCGTTGTATTGCAAAACAATTTCTATTGAGCAATACACGATTGTTTTTCAAATCTCTTTATCAATCAATGAATCTCAATTCACCGGTTCACTCACTCGTGTTGTCTTCTTTGAGACGTTCCGGTTTGAGAACAAATAGAGCAATTGCGAAACCACATCGGAAATTCTTCGAATTATACCGATCACAGGCGAGACTTGTACCGATCAACGGGAACCGTAGGCCGTGTACCTCAATTCAATGAAAGTGATCAAAGACACTTTCATATACTTTATTGCTAACTGCTTTATGCAGTACACCCGGCGTTTGCGTACCGATCGTAATGATGTTTGTCAATCCACACCGCATGCTCACTCAACACATTCATTTACAAAGAAATCATGATTAGTGCATCAATGACTCTGATATTATCACTCCATGCTTCTACTACGCTGCTGCCAATATCATGAATCAACGAAAGCTTCCGCTTCTCTGATAAGAAGAAATTATGATCCAGAATGTGAGCATGTCGGTCCAAATGTCACAACATCATATGTTGGCAACACAACAATAGGTGATGCTGAGATTTAATGTGGCTGATGATCTCTTGTTATGCTCAAAGGTCATCAATGTGGATCAGCTCAATAACCTCCACGAAACATACATTGTTGTTGAACAATGATGAAATCTCCACGTAGCACATAGTTTGAATACTTTGATGATGAGAAGTCACGAGCTCAAGATCAAGATCTATTAGATCGCTAGGATTCACAATGTAATTCATGGGTGACCTCCTTAGGGGAGATTGTTAGGAATTGGAAATTCTATTGTGAAGCATCGGTCACCCCAAGTATAATCTAGCTTGTTAGCTCGTAGACATATCAATTATTATGTTTATAGTTAGTATGTTATTAGCTTAGTTTTAGTCTAGTGCAACACCGTGGAGGAAGGACGGGTCTTTACCCACCGATACCGATCCACAGCCGTCAGAGGTCGTTTTGTATGTAACCTATAAATACACTCTACCTTGCAAGGTAGAGGTTGATGTTCACTTGAATCTAACCTTCCATGAGTTTTCTCTTACTAGAACATTTCCCTTTCTCTCTCTAAACTACTTGTACGCCCTATGTTGATTATGGTTTAGTGTGATTGTGAAATCCTATATCTAACAAGTGTAAACCAAAACTATCCGTGGTAATAAATTATTCCCAACACTTTTGTTTTTCTTTCTCTCAATTTTTTTTAATATGTACATTCGAAAAACATCTAAAGACCCGTGTCACTCTTTGAATGACAGCACAAAGACCGTAGATATTATCGAATCAAGAAAAACATAACAAAATGACAATATTTTTGAAAATTTTCAAGTTTTTCAAATTTTTATGGATTTTTGAAAGTTTTATATTTTTCTATTTTGCTTTTTGAATAAATATTAACAAGAGATGGATGAAGAAAACTTTTACTCTCGCCTTCCACTTGAAGACGTTTGAGTGTTTCCGTTGTAGATCTTTAGACCAAGTCGGGAGGATAAACTCAAAACGTTCTCTAGGAAGAGCTTTGGTGAAGATGTCGCTAACCGGTATTCATCCTCACAAAATAGAGTTCCACCACACCGTTATCCACTTGCTCCCTGATGAAATGATGTCGAATGTCGATGTGCTTTGCTCTTAAGTGTTGAACGTTGTTGCATGAGAGAGCAATGACACTTTTGTTATCACAATACGAGTAGGGATTTTGTTGAATTCAAAGCCATAGTCGATAATTGGGATCTCATCCATAGGATTTGAGCACAACAAGATGACATGGCTATGTATTCAGCCTCCGTAGAGGATATAGAAGTACTCATTTGTTTCTTTGAAGACCACTCACACGCTTATCACCCAAAACCGACCACCTCCGACGCATTTCAACGCGTGTATCTTGACATCCTCGCATGGTCAAGATCCGCATAGGTCGTTAGTGACATACCGGTGTCCTTTGGGTACCAAAGTCCCATATTGATGGTTCCTTGAGATCTTGAAAGACCCGTTTAACCATTTAAAGGTGCTTTTGGTAGGCTTAGCCGGTATCTAGCACATGCATACAACGAATGTAATATCAGTTCATCGTTGTGAGGTACATCGTGGATCCAATCATACTACGATATTTCGTTTGATCTACCATGATCCCCGAGTAACCCTCATCCGCTTTAGTACGCCTATCATGGGAGTGTCATGTGGTCACAAGAATCAAATCCAAATTTCTTTAAAATCTCATTTGCATATTTAGATTGATTTATAAAATGCCTCCGGACTTTGTGAAATTTGTAATCCCAAGAAAAATGACATTTGTCCCATCATTGACATTTGAAATTTGGAGCCCATCTCCTTAGAAAACAAACATTCATTGGGGTCACGAGGCAAAATATTATCATCAACATAAATTTGAACGTGAATTAAATGTTTGCGACTTTCCGGTGAACAATGTTGGATCAATCGCTCCTTTGTCAATCCAAGAATAGAAGAAACTTTGATAGCGTATCATACCATGCCCTTGGAGCTTGCTTCGCCGTAAAGAGCCTTTTTCAAGCGATAGACATGAGTAGGATGCCCGAATTCACAAAGCCTTCAGTTGGTCGACGATACTACTACTTTAAGATCTTCGTTAAGAAAAGCTTTCTTCACATCCATCCGATAGACTACCATATTCTTACTTGCAAGATTAGCCGTGAAGATTCTCGATTGCCTCGATGCGCAACCGAGCAAATGATTCCTCAAAGTCAATACCTCCTCTCGACGGTATCCTTTGCAACCAATCGAGCCTTGTTCTTTAATACATCACCATGCTCATCAAGTTTTACTTTAAAGATCCACTTTAGAGCAATGATCATAGTACGTCGGGAGCGGTACTAATTCCATACATCTAGTCGATCAAACTCATGAATTTCTTCTTGCATGGCATTGAACCACCGTCTTCATTCATGGCTGTTTTAACATCTTTTGGTTCGATCTTAGACAGTACGGAGTTGAAGAAGCACCATAAGGCATCACTTGCAAGTTGTTTACGAGTGGATACAGGACGAGAGGGGTTTCCAATGATGTTGTCCAATGGATGGTCATGTGTCCATTTTCTAAGGTGTTCATGTGGTTGTGTTTGAAGAACTGAAGTAGCATAGTCATTTTCTCCTGATGAAGATGGTTATGATGATGATTCAGGAGTAAATATGTTTTCAAAAGGTGCATCTTCAAGAGTATCAAAGGGATTATCTCCATCATAGGTGCCAGAAACAATTCCATGATGTACACTCGATGATTGAGGATTTGTTGATGAGACAGAGTGATCAGCAGCAAGCGCTTCTTGACTTAATGACATAGAAACCAAGGTTAAGTTCATTGACAGGATAGAGCAGCCTCTGTTGATGGATTTGATGATCATTAGCAATTGGCTCATAGTGTTCATCAAACATTGGATCAAACAATTTCTTCAAATCATCTTCGAAGGAGGTACATAAGGAGTTGTTGGTGAGAGATTTTGTACAAGAAAATAACTAATGGGACTACTTAATGAAGGTTGTGATGCGGGTCCGAACTTGATTGTCCCGGAGCCATTTGCCCGGCAGCTCATCGAACGTGACATGAATAGTTTCCATGATATCTCGAGTTCTTTTGTTGTAGATTCGTAACCCTTCTTGTTTGATGCATAACCTACAAAAACTCCAATGTCCGCTTTAGCTCTTAATTTACCTAAATCGACCGTCATTCGTTGGATAGCACAAAGCACCGAACACATGAAGGTAGGAGAGATCGAGCTTCGCTTATGGACAAGTTCGTATGGATTTTTTCCATGAGAGGTGTGTATAAGAGAACGATTTTGGTGTAGCAAGCAATGGCAATGGCTTCACCCGAGAGAAACATTGGAACCTTTTAATAAATTAGCATTGTTCTTGCGGCTTCCACAGAGTTCGATTTTCTTTAACTATACCGCTCATTGAGGAGTTCGTGGAACACTTTGATGACCGATTCCAACACTTTCATAAAATTGACTTAAGTCTTTGTTAACAAACTCGTGCCATTGTCTGCTCGAACAATTCTAATAGTATTGTTGAGTCGAACTCAAGTCGCTTGATAATTTTGATGATGACATCTCGAGTTTCATCCTTTGTCCTCAAAACTTTACCCAAGTAAATCGAGAGTAGTCATAAAAACGACTAAAATATATTTCTTCCCATTTATCGTTTGCACTCTCATTGGTCCGCACAAATCCATATGAAGGGTATGAAGAACTTCCATTACTGAGTTTGTGGGTTTGGGTTTGTGGGCATATTTCTTGATTTTTCCTAATTGGCATGCTAAACAAAGATGATATTTTTCATACTTTAATATGGGTAAGCCTCTTACAAGATCCTTTCTGGAAAGATTATCAATGGTGCCGAAGTTCAAGTGATTGAGACGATGATGCCATAACCATGACTTTGTTTTCAAAGCCTTTGACAACAAGCAGATTGGAGAAGACTTCATCATGTTTTCGATAGAGATGGTGTATAGATTTGAACCACGAGTTCCTCTTAACAATTCCACACCATCAAGTTATCTAACGAAACAAGTATGTTTTCTAAAAGCCACTTCTAGATCGGAATCATAGAATTGACCAACAGAGAACAAGTTATGACCAAGACCTTCAACATAATATACCCTGGAGATTACACTTTCACCAACAATATAGTCTCTATAACCCATAATTGCACCAAAATGGTCGCTTCCCAAATCTAATGAACCGATGAATTTACTCATGAAGTTCATGAGCATGAAGCGATCTCCAAATATATGCTTGGAACAGTGAGTCCAGTGCTACAAAGCGATTTAAACGATCTGCAGTTGAACACGACAAGAATGGATAATCGGATAATTTGGATCCCCATGCAAGAATGGGTTCCATTTGTTAGTAATGATGATTGGAACACCCACATCGAAGTAGAAACAATGGAATCATCGTGATAGATGCGCGCTAGTGTCCGTATTTGACCTATTCAAAGTATGTTCACTTCTTAAAAGAACAGCTCCACCAAGAGGCATCCATTTTCTAATGGGCATTGACTTAGAAAATTTAGGGCACAACTCATTAAGATTAAACTTATGTCAAGGGTATCCATTGATAACCTATATTACTAAATTTTCTTCTTGTAGGTTTCCAATGTTTTCTAAATTTCTTTCGCCTTTGCCTTTTATCCTTCTTAGCTTGATTTTTGACATTAACATTTTTAACTGGGAATTTAACAGCATTAATCAAATCATTCACACCACATACATGATTAGTAACAGAAACCAAGCAATCTTCATTACATGTTTTGCAGATAGTATCAGAATTCGAATTAATTACAGTACACTTATAGCTGTTACTAGAATCAACACGATTCGTTTTATTCAACTCAAACTTAGTGTTCCTAGGGTGGTCTTCTACTCTCTTCCAATGCACATTCTTAGCTTGAGAGGTCCTATCTTGCTTTGTATTGCCTGGAGGCTTTGACCCGTTTGCTTTTATGTCATTAATTACTCCTATAGAGGAAATTATGGGAACATTAGTTGGTTGGGCTACTTTTTGCATTCCTGAACTAGACATGCAGGGATCTGAACTACTTGACGGCACTTTAGAGTTCACTTTCTTAATATTGGGCATAGAATGGGTTGCATACTTGGCACTAGGCATAGAACAAGACATCACAGCTTTATCTTTCTCACATAAGGATTTAGGACAAGTTGCTCTTAAACATTCTAACAGCTCTTGAGATCGTTTGGCCTGAATGCAAGCAAACCTAATTTCACTATCAAGTGGCTTATTTATGAAATCCTCTTCCACAATCTCACGGAGACATTTTAGACTATCCTTAAGGTGAGCGAAATAGTTATGAAACACAAGTTCGTTATTTCTAAGATGAGGAGGAATGTATTTAACAGTCACAGTATATTTAGAATCTACAGATGACTTTGATGAAACATTCTCATTAAAGACAAGTGGCATTTTCCCTTTTACCTGACTCCTCAGATTCTCAATTTCTTTTTGTAAAGACGTTATTTTTTCGTTGTTCTTGTCACAAGTGAGTTTCATTGAATCATATAACTCTTTAAAGTGTCGTTTAACTTTTTCATTTTCTTCTAGAAAACTCTCATTTTCCTTTTGTAAAGCATTAACCAAGTTTTGAAGATGAAAGGTTTGAGAGCACAGAGAATCTAATGGAGGAGGCATTTGGGAGCCAGTCACATTGTTCTTTTCACCCTTTAATTGTGAAATTTGGGCTTTCAACTTTCTCGATTGTGTTACAATGAGCTTGCATCTCGTCGTCACGCTTGTTTATTTCAAAAGTGCATCAAACTCGAACATTTGAGGATGTCTTGATGTTTGAGGTTTTGACATTTTCTTTGAGATGTTGATATTTTATTTGCAAATCAAAATGTTCAACTTCTAGCTTAGAAAAATGTTTTACCAAATTATCGAGATCATCCTTATCATTTTTCTCATTTAGTTATGAGTTTTTATTTTCAAGCTCAATGACACGATCATGGGAAACTTTCAAAGCAACAGTTAGTTCATGAAATTGAGAAGCAGTAATAGAATGCTTAGTAACAGTATAAAACACATCTTGAGCCACACAACTTAAGACTAAGTTCTCATTTAAAATATGCAATTCTTCCTTTCAATTTCATTATATTTGAGTTCCCATTCATAATCATTGACCTCAACTATCATTGCATCAAATTCCTTTTCCATTTCTTTAATATCTGAGTTAATCCCTTTTTGGAGACTCTCAAATTGACCTTTTAATTGTCTAAAGAAAGGCATGACCTCAGTTAAATAACATTCTTTAGTTTGCTCAAAACCCTTTTCCCCTTCAGTTATCCCTGTAGGTGTGATTCTCTTTGTAGAAAACTAGAAGGGGGGTTGAATGGTTTTACCAATTTATAACTTCCTTTTAAATACTTAGATCGACTTATGTCAATCTATTTAGTTGTTTAGGTTGGATGTTGATAGATAGATATATAAACGTGTAATGAAAGATAAAGAGTAAGAAGCACATCACCACGACACAAGTTATTTATAGTGGTTCGCCACAAGGACACCTTCCTTGCCTACTCCACTCCCCCGAGTCACCTACTCGAGAGTTCAGAACACTACACCAACTCCTTATGGCGGAGAAGCCTTCACAACGTCGCTTAACCTTTTTCCCACAAAGCTAAATACCGAGTTCCTTCACACCAAGGCTAACCACACCTAACACAACGTCGCTTACACTTTATACTGTGCTAGGCTAACCACCGGTTCTTTCACACCAAGGAGAACTAATCCTATCACAACGTCGCTACCCTTTATTAGGTACTAGGCTAAGCACCTAGTTCCATTACTATGGAGGAACTACTACCCTTCACTACACAACACCTAATATCAAGGAGATCCACTCCTTGTTACAATACCATCAAGGATATCACCATCCATGGAAATAAACAATACGTATAACAATGCACCTCATCGATTATACGACCTAGGCATTCTTCCCAAATGCGACTCGATTTGATTCTTCGGCATCCTTCACTAATGCCTTAGACACAACGCTTGGCACCCTTCACTAATGCCTTCGTCTTGACACCTTTAGCATTCTTCACTAATGCTTTGACACGGATGATTAGCACCTTTCACTAATGCTTTCATCTTGACACTTTCGGCATTCTTCACTAATGCCTTCAACCCAACATCTATGGAGAAAGTAAGAACTATCAACAAGAGAACCTTAGTTGTCTTGATGATGATGAAGCATGGCAACTCATGGACTTGAGCTTGCATGTCTTCAAGAAGTGGTGATCATGCCTTTAAGAGGAACCTAAAATATCACACAAAAACAAAAGACAAACTACATAGATCACTTGGATCTGAGGTTAGAGGGTTATAATACTTGGGGAAGTATGTATGTGAAGTCATTAGTAGAAAGGAAGAAATGACTCTCTATTTATAAAGAAAATTTCACTCTTTTCTCGGATCCCACGGATCCCTACCACAAGGATCCGGCTAGCACAAAGCCGAGGATCCGTGGAACGCCTCTTTGCCCATGGGTATTTTTGGTTATGGGTCATGGGTCATGGGTTATGGGTTGATCCATGGTTTTCTTTCTAGATACAATGTATCTTAAGTATACAATTAACTTTGTTAAGTGGTATATATAAACCATGGGTTATGGGTCAATACCATTTGCTAGTTTTTACCCATTTTAGTATATACATGTTTTACCCATTTTAGTATACTTAGTTTAAGTATATGCTAACCCAATATGTAAACACTAGTTGTTGTACATATGTATTTAAATCATAAAATCACTTATACTTGTTTTAGTGTTTTATGTGAAACGTAAGTGTGTTAGGAAACTATTAACTCAAACTATTTACGTATTTTATTTGTTTCGTTAAAATGATTTTACCTTTGTTATCGACAAAACATTAGAAGATCGTAAAATATAAATAAACGCTTTACGGCTTATTTGTATTAACAATCTCCCTTTTGTTGATGACAAAACATAAAATTATTTTAAGGAAAAGCTAAAATTGTAAAAGTTTTTGAATTTGTAGTTTTACTTTCTTCTCCCCTTTTTGTCGAAACAAAAAGTGTTAAAAGAAACTAACACAATTTTTATAAGAAAAGGTATGTAAAATGTAAAGAGAGCAAGTGACGGAATGGTACTCGCCTTAACTCCCCTTGACGAGTCCATCCTTTGAAAGGGCGTCAAGGACATGACGTAAAATAAACTAATTGTGTTTGCAATTATGTTTGCAAATGGTTCGCCTAAGTGACGAAAAACGTTTCCCCACGGAAGATTGCAAAGTTGCAATGGGTGTCATGAAGTATAGTCCAAGATCGGATTAAGTTTCAAATGTTTTGCAATTACGCTTGATACAAAGCTCCCCTAGCTTTATGGTGTCAAAATCTTCATGTGTTATTTTGAAAATCTACAAAGTAAAGGTTAGAAAACAAGAGTATAGTGCATAATTTCCTGCAAATAAAACTCAAGTTAGTAGAAATTTGTGCTTCTGTACCACGGATCCCACGGTTCCTTTATTGGAGGGATCCGTCTAGGCATTTTGTAGGGATCCGGCTATCTGGTGACAGTTTCTTCAGCAGTGAAGATGTGTCAAACAATGCTAGTGTGGAGACAATATATGTGCAATAAAGCGCACAAAGCACAAAATAATCAAAGCATATAAATGTTCATTCAATAAAACAAGAGATAACAAAACAAATCTCTAAAACTAAGAGAATGAACTAGGGCATACAAGTACCACTAAATACTAACTAGTTACTAGACTTAAAATGCTAAAATGTGCATGAGTCTAGGGATGAGTGGACTTGTTGATTTGATCCAACTTTGCAAGAAGATGATTAAACATGAAATGTATCTCATTTCTTACTTCTTGAACAAGTCCTTGAGTGTTTAGACAATTTGGACAATTATTGTCTTGGTTTGAACCCGAGGAAATGGATATTTTGAGGAGGCTCAATGTGTGTTTGCGGGTCTTCATTTTGAGAGGTAGGAAGTGGTTCTAAAATGAGGGTGGTAATGGAACTTCTTCCATATGATCAAGGTTGTTCCTTGTCTCCATGATGGGCTAGTTGGTGTTGTAGGTGGTTCCCTATTTAACGAAAAGGTTGGTGAATGGGAGTTTCTTTGTGGTGAATGAAATAATGAATAGATGTTTGGGTGAGGGAAAGGCTCATTCGAGGAATGTAGACCATGCTCAATGAATGATGGTTTTGATGGCTTGCTAGAACTAGTCAAGTTTGGTTTTGAGCTAGAGGATCCTTTCTCTAATCCGAAAGGTTTGATACTAATCCTTGCGGTTCTCTTGGCCTTTGTTGGATGAGTTTGATGGGATGGGGTTCTAGTATCATTATCTCTAGTGGGGGATGTTTCGGTGGAAGATATTTCATGGATCATTTGACTCTTTCTTTTGGTTGATCCTAAGGTTGTGGAGTTGTTGCTAAAAGTCTTAGTCATGGTGATGATGATGCTAATGTGATCTTTTAATTGCCGAGTTTAGGAAGGTGAGTGAGGATGGTGCCTTAAACCTAAAGTTGTTTGGTTTATAAAGGATAATTTGAATTAGGAAATTAAATTCTTGGCCACTTAGAGGACTAAGCATGCTCTCGAGGTTTTGATCACTCTAGGAGGAGAATTAATGAATGCTAAAAGTGGTTAGAGAACCAAAAGGTGACTTGAATTTGAATTTGGAAGTCGGTTTATGCTTTCTCAGATCTACGGATCCCGGGATCCTCTCAATGAGGATCCGCTGGTTAAAGACCGTGATCCGCTATCGAATTGTGGTTTAGATGAAATCATTATGCTTTTGTAAGGTTTATTGATAAGGTTTTGAAATGTACCTTTTTGAGGGTCGTTTAAGCCCTTATTTGATCACTTTGTATCCGTTATTACTTAATATCGCTCCTTTTCACTTTTAGGTCTTTTGAAGGAAATTGTGGAATGGCACTTATTTGGACGAAAAGGTGCGGGTATACGAAGAAAATGGCCAAAGTCAAGAATTGAGACACTCAAGTCTTGAAATACAAGGGACGGTGTCATCGCTAATCTGACGCCGTCGGAGCACTTCTCGCTACGGACAAGAGTCAAATTGCTTATTTTCAAGCGACGGTGTCGCTTTAAAAGAGTAGGCCGTCAACTCGACGGCCCAGATTTGATCCGCACGGCGTCGAGACCAAGAGGACGGCGCCACAAGCACTAGGTGACGCCGCGAAGACTAACGCGCCAAGACGAAACCCTAATGACGGCGACCGACGGCCACAAATCATAAGGTGACACCGTCGCGATTGTAATCTTATATATAGAATCCGAATTTTTCGCTTTAGTGTGTAGTCTTTGGAGTAAAACCTAAATGTAACCAAGGCTGTCTTGTACAAGATTTTAGGGTTCTAAACCCTATCTTACATCAAGATAAGTGTTTTACTTCATTAATTCATCTATGTCTTCAATTATTTGTGTGTATGCTTGCATGTTCTCCATGTCCGGCTAATTTACTTGTGTGTTTGCTTAGGGAATATCAAACTTAATTATTGAATATTGATTGGTTGTCTCTTATCTTAATTGTTAATGATCTAGTAATGCGATAGGTCATTCGTTGTGTAATTAATGCTTGATTGATCTTTGTGAACCTTAGACTATAACACTTAGAGCGGTTGTAGGCTAAACCATCCAAAGAGTGCCTTAGAGTTAGAGTTTATAATTCCTAGAGGTTTTTGTAAACGAGACCCTTTGGTAAGTTCAAAGAGTTAGGGACAAACGCATACCCTACGACTTTAGACACACAACGCGATTAAGAATAAGGACGTGACAATTCAACCATCAATAGGAGATAATTAAGGAGTAATAAAACCTAAGTAAACACATCTTTAAACCATCATACGAGCACACAATAATTAGACATAGACTACATACACCTTAGATTAGATAATTAGATAAGTAGAGTAATCGATAGAAATACCAACCCCAAATCCAAACCCCGAGATTCGTGACTTTCCTTTCCTAAAAAATATAAAAGATAAAAATAATCTTCCTCAACCCCAACCTTAGCGTAGTAACTTTTCACTAGCATTCCTATTCCCCTAGAGAACGATATCAATACCTGTGGCTTACCCTAATACTACACTACAATGATTAGGTTCACTGCTTAGTGTGTTATAAAACTTGCTCGAAGAAAAGGAAGTTCCTTTGACCCCGAACGACGCGTGTAGCGTTATCAAGTAAAATTTTCTTTGGTGCCGCTGCCGGGGAATAGAATAGCTAGTTAGTAGTCCACCTCGTTTAGGTTTCTTTGCTTGATTCCTATCAAGTAAAATTTTCTCATTTTCAGCTTTCTCGTAGTCTATCCCCCTTCTTCTTGAACTTTGTTCGTAACCCCATCACTTTTCATCATGGAAGGTGATAACCACCCACCATTCATCATTCCACCACCAAATGACCCGCCAAGAGCCCGTACTCTTGGTTAATACTCGAGACCAAGCCACCTAGGCTATAGGAACACCATTGAGCTTCCCGACCAAGCCCAAACTACGGCCCTACGATCCGAAACCATCCGGTTGGTGCAAAACGGATGTGCATTCCATGGACTTCGTTCCGAAGATCCTAATCAGCATCTTAAGGATTTCATTAAAATTGTCGATTCCATCGACCTTGATGCTACTAATCGTGAGACCACGCGTCTGCGTCTCTTCCACCTCTCTCTCACGGGACCAAGCTAGTAATTGGCTTGAGTGACTTCCCGCCCATCTCTAGTTGGGATGATCTCACCTCGCTTCCTTGCTCAATTTTTCCCACCGGGAGAACCACTGCTTAGGAATGACATCTTGATGTTCCAACAATGTCAAGGTGAATCTCTACGAAGCATGGACTCGATTCAAGGACTTACTTCATAAAGTCCTTCATCACGGCATTGATCTTTGGCTCCAAGTCCAAATCTTTTATGATCATGTCAACTTCCCACCAAGCGATCCATTGACCAAGCGGCGGTGGAAAACTTAGTGATCTCACCGCGGAAGAATCATGGGGTATAATAGAGGACCTTGTTCTCTATGACAACGAAAGTTGGAATGACCCCGTGAGTTGCCCAAACCGTTAAGGCAATCTCCTTGCCTCCCATTGACTCACAATATTCGACGTGGGATGATCGAACTTGAAGATCAAGTTAAATTCCTAATGAGTTCCTACGAAAATCCTAAGTCTTCACGCCATGTGAACAAAGTTTCTTTCTCATGTGAGCCATGTAGTGATCCTCATAACATGCGCACTTGCACCCGATCCCCCGAACATGCTTCCGTTGACTATGCATCCTCGCGAATTAATGGAACGGGAGGAAGATTCCCTATAATACCCGGACCTAGGAATTTCAATGAGACCCGAGAAGCATGGAAGGGCAAGCCCGACTTCTATTAGGGACAAACCAAATAATTCACCTCCAATGATTTCTCATGGCCCCCATCTCACGGTCCTAACCAACAAAACATTGAAGGGATGTTGCAAAACCTAGTCGCATCCCAAGAAGCCCAAATAGCTAAGCTCTCGGACCGCTTTAACCAACAACAATGTCGAAATGGATAGGAAGATAGATAGCCTTTTGAAAGCCATGACCAATAGTGATAGGAAGGTTAATGCTATCTCAACTCCCGAGCCTTCCGTGTAGAGATTAAGGACCCAAGTAAGTTAGCTAAGCAAGTTCAATACGTCAATACCATCGCCTTAGTGAAACCTAGTAGAACAAATGACGGCGAACCATGAGATGATACTTGAGGTTAAGGAAACACCGATCTAATGAAACAACCGAGGAAGGAATGAAGTAGATAATGACTATTTCAATAAGTTTCCTACGGAAGAAGAACTATCTCGCCACCCTCACTTAGTGCGTGACCTCCGTCACATGTATGTTAGGAAAAGCCCTAGAATCAAGTTTGGGAACCCTTGGAATCTTAACATACCATGTTGCATAGGACACCTTTTCGTGGAAAAGGCCTACATTGATCGCAAGTCCCCAATCAACATAACGACTAGCACCTACTACAATTGGGTTGTAAAGAAGCCTATTCCAACTAGGCAAGATCCCGATAATCCTAGTGTTAGTTGCAATTTTCTTGGTAGAATTAAGGGATTGCCCGTTTATGTAGGTAGTTTCATGTTTCCTACGGAATTCATAATTGTGGATGATATTAGCACGGCCATAGATCCTAGCTTGTCCCACGTTATTTTAGGAAAACCTTTCATAGAAAATACCGGGATGACTTATGATCCTTCATTAGGAATAGTGCGATTCAAGGATGAGACCGACGACATAGCTTACCAAATGCCGTTTAAGATTGAAAAGTTTTCATCACTCTCTAATGATGAAAAGGAACTTAAACTGTCGGTCTATTATAGGAATGAGGAGGATAGAAAGAAAGGAGTGGATTATGTTATGGCCAAGATTTTCGATTTCTATAAGAATTGCTTGAACTTAGGACCGGAATATAGAAATAAGTGGGGAGAGGACAAACTCTTAGAAAGGTGTATCATAGGGCACTTCTACAACATGGAACAACCGCTAGAAACCGTCATGAGGAAGGAGGTGGCGGTAATGAAGTTACGTAGGAGCACGACTTCGAGTCTAGCTACAAGACTCATAAATAAAGAAAAGCGCTTCGTGGGAGGCAACCCATGCTTAATTGTTTGCTTGCTAGTGTCATATATCTTTTAGTGATTGCTTAATCTCATGTTTAAATTTGTAAAAATGCTTTATTTTGTTTTTAACCTCGTCTTAATTGCATATAAAGGTATTTTACATAAAGGTTAAGTGTAGGAGGATTACACACGTTTTCAAAAGAAACATAAACATGAGAATAACAATTAATTAAAAGATATATATGTGTTTGTTCGAGTCAAATGCTTGTATCGAGTCATAATTGATGTTTTGCGTAAATTTTTCCATTCTAAAGATGTAAATTTTCCGAATTTTTTTTCGAAAAATCGCACCGCTTTTGTCAGATAACTGACGGCGTCAGATCGCAACTGACGGCGTCGAGAACTAGTAAAACAATGATTATTTTTTCTCGTTTTCGAGCTACTTATAAATTTTGGAATTTTCCGTGTCTTAATTTTCTAGAAATTCAGAAACATCCAATTCCACAAGCATTATATCCTAGTTTAATCGAGTCTTATATATATTATTACCGCCGATTTTACGTGGTTTCGCTTTGTTTTCTTCAAGTGTGAAGGTTTAATTTATCAAGAAGAAGTTACATAAGATTGGAAGGAGCTTTTCACGCATACATTCTTCTTGAAAAGGATTTAACCACTACTTCACACACGGATCC
Organism: Chrysanthemum lavandulifolium; assembly: GCA_022545495.1. NCBI lineage: Eukaryota > Viridiplantae > Streptophyta > Magnoliopsida > Asterales > Asteraceae > Chrysanthemum > Chrysanthemum lavandulifolium. The sequence continues at coordinate 50,581,600 of CM040244.1, forward strand.
TACCGAGCTAATCAGTGGAGTATTAGTTTCTTTAGTTTTTCATTACCTTCTATTATCATAACTTTGAAACTTTCGAGGAACATTGGGGACAATGTTCAGTTTAAGTGTAGGGAGGGAAAATAAAATGGGAACTTTGAAACTATGCTTATCCTTGACTATTTGCTTTGTCCAATTATATTTGTGTAATAAACCATGAGAAAATGTCGGTTAGGGTAATTTTGGCACCAAATTTAAAATTTTTCATGACATATAGGAGTGGGCCATTAGTCTTAGCAAAAGTGTCTCACGGATAGGAAGTTATATGACTAGCACAAAAACCATTTACCACCTAAATTCCACCCAAAATGTGAGGATCGCCCTTAGATTAGTAGGAATTGAAGCATTCATCTTTAATGCTTAGAGTGTGAACCGGTAGTATATTAGATTCTAGAACTTGTTTTGTGATGCATCCCGAGATTGCTAGTAAGACTACACTTGTGTAGTTAGGAATAACTAAATAAAAAGAGGCATTAGGATAACCCTTGTTTGATACCCGTAATATAATTACTTCTTCCACATTGGTTGAGTAATTCCCCACACCTTTGCGTTGTACTCATCTTTAGTACACGATACCCTAGTTAACCCCTCGTGAGCCTATCCTTTTCACGGTTCTCGTGATGTTTCGTTTTTCCGAAATATCAATGAAGAGCATTGTTTACACCCCACCCCCAAATGTACACCCAAATCGCTTTAGCCACCCCGTATGCACTCAATTTTAGTGCATTATTGTTATCACCCTAAACCCTTAGTTCAATTATCTAGTTGCTTGCATGAGTTGCTAAGTCGAGTCATATCTTTTGTACACGCTTTGGGACGATTGGGACTCATGGGAAAAGTTAAGGTTTATGAAATGACCGAAGGGAACGTTAAATTCCTTATTTGCGTAATAACGTACCCCAAGTGTTTTGATCTTTTCAATTTGGGTCAAATTAGTGTTAGAGTAATAAAACTCAAGTGTAGGGATGTGCCTATAAATCCTATCATTTTGATGTTATCGTAGAGGATGGTAGAGTAAAGTGTATGAAAAAAAAAAAAAAAAAAAAAAAAAAAAAAAAAAAACATACGAGCTACCATCCTACATCTATCCTTTAAATTTATGTTTGTTTGTTTCAGTTATCTAGAGTTTAGAGTGTCGAGTCTTGTCTTAGCAACGCCATTCTTCGTATGCTTGTAACATAGAGATTTTTGACTTGCTACCACTAAATAGCCTATCCCACCAAACCCTTTGTTTCCCTACCGTAAGCCTAACGTTACAACCCTTTAAAGACCTCTTTGATAGTCTTTCCTAGGTGCTTACGCCAAAGCGATGGAGGTTTGATCTATTCTCAAGCCTATGGTAATCTATGTACTATGACCGGTTAATGAGTGTTTATCTTCCATTTCCAACTTGTTATATTTCATATACACCCGAGAGATGAGAGTATCCAAACACCCCATATGAGGTGCTAGTATGTTATTTCCGTGCTTGTTATGACTTTTGCGGGGCTTATATGTGTTGTGGATTGTATAAAACCAATGCTTCATGACCCCTAACTTATAAATTAATTGGCTAAAAGCACATTTGCTTGAGGACAAGCAAATACCAATTGTAGGATATTTGATAAGGTTTTAAATGTACCTTGAGGGTCGTTAAGCCCTTATTTGATCACTTTATATCCGTTATTACTTAATATCGTTCCTTTTCACTTTTAGGTCTTTTGAAGGCAAATTGTTTGGAATGGCACTTATTTGGACGAAAAAGGCGCGTATCTCAAGAAAATGGCCAAAGTCAAGAATCGAGACACTCAAGTCAGCCGAATATACAGGGACGGCGTCACGCCTTTATCGCGACGCTCGTCGAGCACTTCGCGACGGACAAGAGCTAAATTGCTTATTTTCAAGCGACGGTGTCGGCTTTAAAAGAGTAGGTCGTCGCAACTCGCACGGCCCAGATTTGATCCGCACGGCGCCGAGACCGGGGACGGCGTGCAAGCACAAGGTGGCGCCGCCGCAAGACTAACGTGGCCAAGACGAAACCCTAATGACGACCCGGCGAGCGTCACAAATCATAAGGTGACGCCATCGCGATTGTAATCTTATATATAGAATCCGAATTTTTCGCCATCGTAGTCTTTTGGAGTAAAACCTAAACCGAACCAAGGCTGTCTTGTACAAGATTTTAGGGTTCTAAACCCTATCTTACATCAAGATAAGTGTTTTACTTCATTAATTCAATTATGTCTTCAATTATTTGTGTATGCTTGCATGTTCTCCATGTCCAGCTAATTTACTTGTGTGTTTGCTTAGGAATATGAAACTTAATTATTGAATATTGATTGGTTGTCTCTTATCTTAATTGTTAATGATCTAGTAATGCGATAGGTCATTCGTTGTAAATTAATTCTTGATTGATCTTTGTGAACCTTATACTATAACACTTAGAGTGGTTGTAGGCTAAACCATCCAAAGAGTGCCTTAGAGTTAGAGTTTATAATTCCTAGAGGTTTTGTAAACGAGACCCTTTGGTAAGTTCAAAGAGTTAGGGACAAACGATACCCTACGACTTTAGACACACAACGCGATTAAGAATAAGGACGTGACAATTCAACCATCAATAGGAGATAATTAAGGAGTAATAAAACCTAAGTAAACACATCTTTAAACCATCATACGAGCACACAATAATTAGACATAGACTACATACACCTTAGATTAGATAATTAGATAAGTAGAATAATCGGTGAAATACCAACCCCAAATCCAAACCCCGAGATTCGTACCTTTCCTTTCCTAAAAAATATAAAAGATAAAAATAATCTTCCTCAACCCCAACCTTAGCGTAGTAACTTCTCACTAGCATTCCTATTCCCCAGAGAACGATATCAATACCGTGGCTTACCCTAATACTACACTACAATAATTAGGTTCACTTTGCTAGGGTGTTATAAAACTTGCTCAAGAAAAGGAAGTTCCTTTCACCCCGAACGACGCGTGTAGCGTTATCATTTATTAATTATGGAATTCGAGGTTTTGACTTAATTTTGAAGTCTTTAGCTGTTGGATATCTCAAATCCTCAACCATAACAAGTAATGGTGCCTAATGATGGTTTTGGCCAAGAAAATTGACCTTGGATAGTCTAACTATATGTTTGACAAGGATTCCATTTAATTTGATGTGGAGAAATGGTGATAACAAGTCTTAGAAGTCAGATGATGTCCTAAGAGGAATTTACTAAAATCTTTAAAAATAACGAGAAATGAAAAACTAATTTTTAAGCCTAATTTTGAGTCAGAGATGATTGAGATCAATTTGCTAAAATTAAAAGATATACCTACCTAAGTGCTATTAGATGTGATAGATAATGTGTGAGTGTTGGAGCGGAATTATGGTGAGTTTTGACTAGTTGATAAATCAAAATATTTCAAAATATATCCTAGATAAGCCATGGATGAGGTGAGGTTTTCAATTGTTTGAGGAAGACTTAGTTGGCTCTAGTATCTTATGTTTGACTTGTTTGAGATGATCTAGTAGACTATTTTGATGTAGCCAATCAGATGCATATCGGATGCCACGGATCCCGGTTCCCTTATGGGAGGGATCCGCTAGTTCAAAAGCGGGATCCGCCAACCTGCAGATCGTGAGAGCTGTGAAATGTGCAACTTTGCACTTTATAGTAAATGCTTTTCCTAGTTGTTTCTATGGGGACTAAATGCAAGTTCACAACTAATATAATGTACATCAAAGTAGGAAGAGCCAAAATTCCTAGAATGAGTGATGACGACCACTAAAGGGGTCGTAAAATCTCATTTTCCAAATACCTAAGTTAGGATTGTTTAGTGCCAAGATATGGCAATACCTACATACTACGAGCATAGTTTAAAGTGTTTAAAACTATTCTTTGAAATTGTTCATCATACATTTGAGTTCTAAGACCTTACCTTTCTTCTCCTTCTTCACTTCTTCACCCGTCCTCCACTCTTTATCAAACTATCTTCACTTCTTCTTCCTCAAGAAATTGGCGAAGCATTTGAAGATTCCCTTAGTTTGTTGCCATTCGGGTGATTCATTAGGGATGTTTGGTAATTGGTTAATGTAGTCCAAGGGGTCAAGATCAATATTTTCAAGTGGGTTGGTACTACTCCCTTCACCTTCTCCTTGCCTCTCCCTTTCGTCCGAGGAATCCGTGGGTGGGTGTGGCCTCTTGCCTTCCACCATGAACCTTGTTGTTCTACCCTCGGTTAATGGTACCATAACCTTATTGCAAAACCTATGATCCAAGGATTGTGGGGAAGGGTCTAATGCAAAGATGAATTTGGCAAGACGGGTTAGAAGCATTGCATACGGAAGCACCATCTTGTCCATGCTTCTTACACTTACCATTCTCTTGACCATGTAGTAGGCAATGTTGAAGCGAGTCTCGGTCACAAGACAATAGATCATGAAGCTTAGACATGCGTTGGGGTGATCCTTGTTTCCTACTAGACACACCACATTCTCCCTTATCACATCTTCCCATTTTCTATAAACGATACATCTCCGAGAGCTCCATTTGGAAAGGATCTCTATAGATCACTTTCGACTTCCTAGTAACTCTTGATGGGGATGCTTTTGGCATAAACACGGTATCCCTTACCGTGGTTGCTTCCGGGATTGTTGTGATAAATGTCGTGATGATCAACCATAGAGTGTATCTCCAACCACCACTCATTAGAATACATGCAAACACCATCATGTGGCACCCCTATTATTCTTCCAAACTCCTCAAGTGAGAGGGTGAACTCTTGTTCATTTATGGTGAATTCGATTGAGATGGACCCATCATCATTTCTAATTACACCCGTAGTCTTGTAGAACTCAAGCACAAAGACCGGGCAAATTTGTTCGTTTATATCCAATAAATAATCAAACCTAATAGTTCCAAATACTTCCCTCATGTTGGTATTTGCAAGGAATGATGGATCAACAACTCTTCCTTTATGAAAGAGTCTCCTTTCAAGCAACTTAAAGGCTTTCCTATCGTCCGGACTTAATCCACTTTTCCTATGGTACATGGGTATGTAGTGAGCTGTGTCTTGGTAATCTTGTTGCTTGTTGCTTGGCATGATGTTCCTAAACAATACAACCACAATGTGGTGTTTAATGGTGAATAGTAACCTAGAGGGTTTGATCACAATTTTGCTCTCATCATCTTTGTTGAGTTCAAGAAATGTGTTTAATTTGTATTAACAATGTTAATTCTTTGATTTAGATTATCTTAGAAAACAATGTGGTGACAAATTATGATAAACCCATTTGAACCCAACTCTTAAAGATGAAGAAATTATAATCTTAGAAATCAAGGAATTAACTTAAAATGTAGTGAAGATTGTACTTACACAAGTGATTGTTAAACTTGACAGAATGATCAAATTTCTCCTATGAACAAGACCGGGTTTTGCTCGTGAGTCTTTGAGGTGAGTATTATTGTGGAACATCCACGGTGATCATTCTTGAGCATATATGCCTTCATTGCACGGATCCCGGATCCCTCTCATTGGGATCCTACCGGTATAAACGAAGGATCCGCATGACAACAAAAGTCGGCTCAAACATTCCTTGATAACTTTGGTTTGGGAGTTCTAAAATGCCTAGTGATTTAATGTTAAGGCTCTAAAACTTGTGGTTTTCGATTTTGACGATTTAATATTATTCCTATTAGACGAGGTTCCCTTTTTAAGAATTAGTCATAATTCTTGGGAAGCTTTTCAAACATTATAATAAAATCTCATTTTATCATAATATGAGAAATTTCACATGGATAATTTTTGACATAGATGAAGTGTCAATAAATCCTTTGTGATGAATAATGATTGAGGTTATCGAATAACCAGGATATCATTATTACGAGTAATATAGTCTATAAAAGTTAGTCGAAGAATACTATCTTGATGATGACTATAACATGGATAACTACTTGAACAAATACATAATAAATTATGCAACAACAAAAAAAAATAAAAAATAAAAGTAAATAATTAACGACCATACCTTTGCTAAACATTCTTTTTAAGAAAAGAAGTGTTTAGATGTTTTGTGATCTTCTTGGAATCTTCAGATTTATGTTGTGAGAATGACAACACTAAACATTCTTTTTGCGAAAAGAAATATTTAGATAGATTCATCATGATCTTCTTTGTAACTCCAAATTCAAGTGTGGATAATGCTTAACAAAAAAAATGTTAGAGCATTCTATCATTGTCCAACAATAAACAATATAATGATTTATTAAAATATGACAAAAGGAATCCTTCTTTGTAGTTTTCAAACATACATGGATCGTATCAAGTTTTTAAAGTACAACACACTCTAAGAAACTTCGTAACGAAGCTCTGATGCCAATTATAGAAAACTAGAAGGGGGGGGGTTGAATAGTTTTACCAATTTAAAACTTTCTTTTAAATACTTAGATCGACTTATGTTAATCTATTTAGTTGTTTAGGTTGGACGTTGATAGATAGATATATAAACGTGTAATGAAAGATAAAGAGTAAGAAGCACATCACCACGACACAAGTTATTTATAGTGGTTCGGCTACAAGGACACCTTCCTTGCCCTACTCCACTCCCCAAGTCACCTACTCGATGGTTCAGTAAACACTACACCAACTCCTTATGGCGGAGAAGCCTTCACAACGCCGCTTAACCTTTTTCCGGTACAAAGCTAAATCACGAGTTCCTTCACACCAAGGCGAACCACACCTAACACAACGTCGCCTACCCTTTATACGGTGCTAGGCTAACCACCGAGTTCTTTCACACCAAGGAGAACTAATCCTATCACAACGTCGCTACCCTTTATTAGGTACTAGGCTACACCTAGTTCCATTACTATGGAGGAACTACTACCCTTCACTACACAACACCTAATATCAAGGAGATCCACCCTTGTTACAATACCATCAAGGATATCACCATCCTTGAAATAAACAATATGTATAACGATGCACCTCATCGATTATACGACCTAGGCATTCTTCCCAAATGCGACTCGATTTGATTCTTCGGCATCCTTCACTAATGCCTTAGACACAACACTTGGCACCCTTCACTAATGCCTTCGTCTTGACACCTTTAGCATTCTTCACTAATGCTTTGACACGGATGATTAGCACCTTTCACTAATGCTTTCATCTTGACACTTTCGGCATTCTTCACTAATGCTTCAACCCAACATCTATGGAGAAAGTAAGAACTATCAACAAGAGAACCTTAGTTGTCTTGATGATGATGAAGCATGGCAACTCATGGACTTGAGCTTGCATGTCTTCAAGAAGTGGTAATCTTGCCTTTAATAGGAACCTAGAAGATCACACAAAAATAAAAGATAAACTACATAGATCACTTGGATCTGACGTTAGAGGGTTATAATACTTGGGGAAGTATGTATGTGAAGTCGTTAGTAGAAAGGAAGAAATGACTCTCTATTTATAGAGAAAATTCTCTCATCGTTCCCGGATCCCACGGATCCTACCACAAGGATCCGGATAGCACAAAGCAGGGATCCGTGGAACGCCTCTTGCCCATGGGTATTTTTGGTTATGGGTCATGGGTCATGGGTTATGGGTTGATCCATGGTTTTCTTTCTAGATACAATGTATCTTAAGTATACAATGAACTTGGTTAAGTGGTATATATAAAACCATGGGTTATGGGTCAATACCATTTGCTAGTTTTTACCCATTTTAGTATATACATGTTTTTACCCATTTTAGTATACTTAGTTTAAGTATATGCTAACCCAATATGTAGACACTAGTTGTTGTACATATGTATTTAAATCATAAAATCACTTATATTTATTTTAGTGTTTTATGTGAAAACGTAAGTGTGTTAGGAAACTATTAACTCAAACTATTTATGTATTCTATTTGTTTCATTAAAATGATTTTACGTTTGTTATCGACAAAACATTAGAAGATCGTAAAATATAAATAAACGTTTTTACGGCTTATTTGTATTAACACTCTTCTTACATGTCTTCTCAAAATCAACAAATAGTTGATAAACTACATACAGGCTGATTAAGGTCTTGCTATTAGTGGAAATAGTTCTAGGAACTAAATGCATTGGTGTATTCAGAGGATACACAGTAGCTGTAGGCACTTTCCTAAGGGGAGTGTTTGTTTCAACAAGTACGTTTGCTTTTTGCTTATCCATGTCTTTCTTCCAAAAAATTTGTTCTGTGGTTAATTGAGTTTAAGGCTTAAACCTGTTCAGGGAGATCCAATTTTATTTTGCGTAATCATGGGGTTTGATCGTTATGTTATTCTTTTTACACTTAGGATCTTCTAGTTTCTTATCCATTTTCTCCCTAGAGGCATCTTCTAATTTTCTATCCTCTTCCGTGCTTCCAATACATGAAGGTGTTTGCCTCGGCCTAAGGATCTCATTACCATCATATACAATCTTATGGAAAGCTTTAGCTCTTTTACAATACTCGGGATTTGGTTCCTCTACTAGGGTAATACTATGCTTATCGCTTAAGACTCGATGCTTAGTGATCATGTGAGCAGTCTGAATGGTGTTCCCTTGTATGTACAACTTATTTTTAAGCTTGTTTTTCAAAGTTTTTAGATTAGAAAAGTCATTCAAAAGTTTTGATTCCTTAGCATTAAATTCTTGTTTAATCACTTTAACATTATCTTGAAGCTCTTGCTTTTGCTTAACATTTTTAGAAATCTTTTCTTGTAAGGAGTTTAACTCTTGTTTTAAAACTTCTTCTCTAAAATTACTTTTTCTAATAATTGTACGCATTTGGTCATCCATTTCCCTCACGGGTAGTTAACTCAAACTTAGCACGTTGTTCATAAATATCAACTTGTTCTTTATAGGCATTTAGTTCGGAGATACGAATCATCGGAGCACATGCAGATATTCATCAAAAATAGTCATCATTGATGCGGAAGATGCATCACTTGGTGCAGTTTCACTTTCACTTTGTGTCACATATTGATCATATGGGACAATATTACTATTTCCTCATTATCAATATCGATTCATAAGTTTCAAGAGATTGTACTACGTTATGTATATTTTGCTCATCAACTTCATCGTATAGTTTTAATACCTCTAAAATGATTGAATCTTTGGTCGGACCAAATTGTTGTGGTGATGAGACCTTTGGAGAGACCATAGGTGAAATGCTAGCCATGAAGATTGTCTCAAGAGGGTTCATCATCGACATCGAGTCAAATGCTTCACCGATCGCAACTTGAAAGGCATTTTGATGATTGTGACTTATTTCCGAATTGGTTGCTCATCCACATCAAGATCATATGTCTTAGCATTCCTTCGCAAGAAAAACAACTCATCTTCATCCAAAGCTCGCTCCATTATCCCGAGCTTGCACCAAAGACATCTTGTCCACGAAATACTGCGCATTTTGAGGGTGTTTTGGAGATGTGCAATTCCTTGCAATGTGTCCATCACCACCACAGTTGTTGCACTTGATTGGCTTTGCTTGTCCTTGATTTACATTCCTTCCACGATTCTGATTAGCCACATACCCTCCACCAACTCAACCTTGTTAGGATCGAATATTTATGTTGTTAGATGATTCGGGTGGTCTAGGATGGTGATAATACAAGAAGGCCATGGTTAGAGAGATGAAGAGAGGAGAGAGAATACTAGAGAGAGAAATAATACACAAAATGCAAGGTTAGCTTCACTAGTTCCAACCCTTTACCTTGGGAGGTAGAGGGTATTTATAGTTACATCTACTATGTCCTCCTATCGGACTGTGGATCAGGCATATAGTGGGTAAAGACCCGTCCTTCCTCCACGGTGTTGCACTAAACTAATCTACGCTACAAACTAACTAATTAACTACTAAACAACGTAAATAACTACAAGTCTACGAGCTAACATATGCTAGACCATAATTGGGGTGACCGACACTTTCACATGGAATTTCCAATTCCTAACAATCTCCCCCTAAGAGAGGTCACCCCATGAAATACACTTTGCGTCCTAGCCTTCTATCTTTGTCTTTAGTTCTGAGCTCGTAGACTTCAATTCTTCAAATTCCGCATTCATTGTGCTTTAGTAGTGATTCTTCAAAGTCCGCATAGTTTTTGTACTTTTAGTGGAGGCCTTTAACTGAACCACATCATTGACGATCTTCGAGCTTTCATTGAGATCATCACCACAAGAAATCTCGGATCACCCTTTGTTGTGTTGCCTTCATGTGATGTTGTGACTTCGGATCGACATGCTCACACTTTACGGATCATGACATCTTTTCATCGTAGTAGCGGAAGCTTTTATCGGTTCAAGATATTTGCGGCAGCGTGAAGCATAGTAGTAAAAATATCCGAGCGGTTATGTAGATAGGCACTTGTCATGATTTCTTCAAATTAAGTGTGGATGTTGTGAGCATGCGGCTTTGGATTGACTTCTCAATTCGATCATCTGCAACCGTCAAATGTACCGCAAACAACTAGTTAGCAATAAAACACGAAAGTGTCTTTGATCACTTCGTTGAATTGAGCTACACGCCCACGGTTCCCAGTTGATCAAGAGAAATAGTGCACTGATTAGGTATAATTCGAAGAAATTCATTGACGGGGTTTCGCGGTGTTCTAGTTGTTCTCAAACCGAACGTCTCAAAGAAGACAACACGGAGTGAGTGAACCAATAATTGAGATTCATCGATTGATGAAAAATTGATTTGAAAACAATCGCGTATTGCTTGAAGAAAGAGTTTTGCAATACGACGAAGGTTTTATAAGAAATATCAATTTTCAATCAAAAACACCTTTTATTTTGAAATATAAATACACAGTCGATGTGCTAGAAAAAAGAGTTTTAAGCACAACGATCGGTTTTTCAAAGGTATCCGTCAATCCATTTCCTGGACCAAGGTTGATTCAATAATGAATCGCCCCATTGTTTCTATCTAGTTGTCACAAGCTTGATCTTTAGAAAAGATCTCACATGTCACCCACCAAGAGCTTGTTTGATGTTGGCTCTAGAAGGATTTCCATCTTCATCGTGAATACTTTTCATATCACTCGGATGTTCTGGAAATACCACAAGGATAATGCGTAGGACTCTTAAAATATATTCTCACTTTCCACATTGTGTGAAACAGTGAGTCTTCATTAATTGTGTCCTAATGAGATATTGTGGATGATCTCTTGGTTCTAGACTCAATTGTGCACATTTGTTTTCCTATGCCAGAGACTAGGGAGAAGGTCTCCTTCTTCAATATCAACAATCTCTAAGAGAAAGTCGATAGATAATGTCGGTTCCCGTGAGAATGAAACAAGCCCTTTTAAGAGGAACTTGAGTAGTGGGAAGTTTAGTGCGGTCGTCCTTGGGTCCATGACGTCTTGTCTTTAATACGATGTAATCTTGGTAACAACCGTAGCATATGTATTGAACCCGGTTTCGCCCTAAGGTTGAATTATTGGCGGCTATTTCTTTTCACCCTTTTCACATTCATTTCTTTTCATTCTTCAACCCTTCAAGCTTACGAGACTTCATAACTAGAACCTTGTTATGTTTATTCCATTCTAGCTCAATCTCGATCCGCACTCTTCCCATATATCACTTTTCTCCTTTTTCATCATACCTAAGGACTCTACACTATCTAGTGGATTGTCCTCAGGTAGATCCCTCCGCTCAAGCGGGATCGTGGGAACGAATACCTAACCTAACCATCCTTATAACACTATGCATAAAGTAAATTGGTCGGTCTTTTGGTATTGTTCTTTCCTTCATGAAACCAATTGAAAAATCATTTGGAAAATCAATCAAGGTACTTGTGATATAAAATCCAAGCATTTTGTACCTTAATTGTTTCGATCATTTAGAAATGCTCCCCCTCAACATGTGCATATGATATTGAAATTGTTTAGCACATGGAGGCAAGAGTTCTTTGAAATATATTCTAGATCACAATTTCCATAGAAAAAGCCATTTGAATTTACTTGGTTAATTCTACCCCTCAATATGTGCGTAGGATATTTGAAATCATTTTATCACATAGAGGAAAGAGTTCTTTGAAGTACTTTCACGATCACAAAAGCCATTAAGAAACTATTAGAAAATCAATCAAGGTACTTTATGTTGAAACATAGAAATCTTTGTACCTTGAAAGTTTATTTTCTTTTTGAAATGCTCGCCCTTAATATGTGCTTCGAGATTCGAAAGCGTTTAGCACATATGGGAGAGCAGCATGCACACTTGAATCAAAACGATTACCTTTTATCAAATTTCATTATTTAATCACAAATTCTCCCTCGATCAAAAATATCAAACCCTTTAAGATTTTGAATCCCAAGTGATTTAATAAGGTTTAGAAAACATGGGAGAATATGTGCCTTGTTTAAATACTCATCTTGTTTTTGGATAAATGCTCCCCCTCAACATGTGCATTATGTATTAGAAATCGTTTGGCACATGGAGGCAGGAGTGCCTTTAAAGGACTAAAACCATATCCATTTAAACAAATTTGAGATTTAAATCACGATCTCTCCCCCGATCAAAATTTTTAAACCTTTTGAGATTTGTGATCCTAATTGATTTAAATCATTTAAAAGATTTTGGGAAAAGACGTGGCTTGATTTAATTTTGAAAAATGATTGATACGGATCAATTTTAGACATAAAAGATTGTTAGTGTCAGGTATGATAGTTTATAAGAGATCTTTAAGTAAAATAAAACAATTTCACAATCAAACAAGAACAGAAAAAATTTCATTTTGTAAGATCTTTGAGTTTTAAAGAAAATCATACCATGACATAACATTAAATCTTTAGATCACCACTTTATGTTGTACAAACCGGACTTTCATGAAGAAATATCGTTAGAAAATATTTAATTTAAAATCACTTATGATTTGACAAAATAAAGTCCGGTTGATTTCAAAACTTTGAATCCGATTTATTTTCAAAAACAATATTTTTCCATTTTCAAAACAATATTATTCAAAAATTGTTTAAAAAATGATATCATCACTACTTGTCTTGCACAAAGATACGTTAGGTGGTTGAGCTGCTTCTGTTGATGTTGTTGTAGGTTTGGAAGAAAACCATATGCTGATGCAGTTAGACTTCTGACGTTGCATTTGTCATGCCAACTCTTCATAGAGGTCTAATTAAGCTCCGTTTCTTCATTTGATGATGAAGAAAACCATCTGCTGATGCAGTGAGACCTCTTACGTTGCATTTATGTCGACTCTCCATAGAAGTCAAATTAAGCTCCGTTTCTTCATTTGTCAACCCAAGATATAGTTACCCTTTCCTTTCGGCATCCAATCATCTTCAATTGTGGGATCCGGATCTGGAACATTCTTTTAAACCATGTTATCTGCATACGTTAGTGAACACAGATAGACATATATGGTGGTCGACAACACCCAAACAGCAATCGACTAATAAAAGTCAATTCAACATATCAATTAGATCATAAAAGGTATGGGAAAAATATGTTCATCAATTGATAAGGTTTTAAAAGGTACCATTTTGAGGGGTCGTTTAAGTCCTTATTTGATCACTTTTGTATCCGTTATTGCTTAATATCGTTCCTTTTCACTTTTTAGGTCTCTTGAAGGCAAAATGCTGGAATGGCACTTATTTGGACGAAAAGGCGTGAATATATGAAGAAAATGGCCAAAATCAAAATCGAGACACTCACGATTCTTTGAAATTAGAAGGCGACGCGTCGGTGTTAATGGCGCCGTCCCAAAATTATTGTGACGGTCCGTAACCCAAAACTCGTATTTTCAAGCGACGACGCTAGTTGTGAAAGAGTAGGCCATCGCTACTCGGACGGCCTAGATGCAATCCGAACGACGTCGAGAATCAAGAGGACGGCGTCACGGACTTAAGGTGACGCCGTCGCAAGATTAACGTGGCCAAGACGAAACCCTAATGACGGCGACACGACGTCCACAAACATAAGGTAGCGCTGTCGCATATGTAATCTTATATATAGAATCCGATTTTTCGGTGTTTGGGAGAGTCTCTTGGAGTAAAACCTAAACCGAACCTAAGGTGTCTTGTACAGTATTTTAGGGTTTTAAACCCTATCTTACATCAAGATAAGTCTTTACTTCATTAATTCAATTATGTCTTTGATTATTTGTGTGTATGCTTGCATGTTCTCCATGTCCGGCTAATTTACTTGTGTGTTTGCTTAGGAAGTATGAAACTTAATTATTGAATATTGATTGGTTGTTTCTTATCTTAGTTGATTAATGATCTAGTAATGCGATAGGTCATTCGTTGTGTACTTAATGCTTGATTCATCTTTGTGAACCTTAGAATATAATTACAGAGTAGTTGTAGGCTAAACCATCCAAAGAGCGCCTTAGAGTAGGAGTTTATCATCCCTAGTGGGTTTGTAGATGAGACCCTTTGGTAAGTTCAAAGAGTTGGGAGAAACGCATACCCTACAACTTTAGACACACAACGCAACTAGGAATAAGGCGTGACAATTCAACCACCAATAGGAGATAATTAAGGAGTAATACAAACTAAGTAAACACATCTTTAAACTATCATACGAGCACACATTAATTAGACATAGACTCCCACAACCTTAGTTTAGATAATTAGATAATAGTAGAGTAATCGATAGAAATACCAACCCCCAAATCCAATACCCGAGATTCGTACCTTTCCATTTCATAAAACATAAAAGATAAAAATAATCTTCCTCAACCTTAACCTTAGCGTAGTAACTCCTTACTAGCATTCCTATTCCCTAGAGAACGATATCAATACCCGTGGCTTACCCTAATTACTACACTACAACGATTAGGTTCATTTGCCTAGGGTGTTATAAAACTTGCTCGAAGAAAAGGAAGTTTCCTTGACCACTAACGACGCGTGTAGCGTTATCAAGTTTTAGGCGCGGCTGGGAATAGAATAGCTAGTTAGTAGTCCACCTCGTTTAGGTTCTTTGCTGATTCCTATCAAGTAAATTTTTCTCATTTTTAGCTTTCTCTTAGTCTATCCCCTTCTTCAGTAACCTTTGTTCGTAACCCCATCACTTTTCATCATGGAAGGTGATAACCAACCACCACTTGATAACCCAACACAAAAAATTCAATGTCACTCAAAACCCAACCCAATAACCAAAACAACCGTCGAAGCCGCTATGTGAGTAGAAACACCGACCTTGAGTTTGCGAAAATATTCGATAGTACAATTAGGGAAGTCATTGAGAAAGTAGTCGCTGCTATAGTTGGCTCTATGATTAGCGATAATTCGGAAAATGGCATGATAAACAACAACGTGAATGTGGAAAATAGTGCTTACTTCAATCTTTACCCCACTAAGGAAGAGATTGCGCATCATCAATACATAATCGATAATCCACGATCACCTATCATTAGGATATGCCCAAAGATTGGGAGGGAAATCCTCGGAACTTAAAAATCCCTTGTATGATCGGATATAGAGTGTCGACCACGCTTACATAGATACGGAATCCCCATCAATGTAATGTCATCTGCTGTCTACAATGACATTATGAATGAGCGACTCAATATTAGGAGAGACCCTAAGTATCCGGAGGAGTTTGCAACTTTGTGGGAAGAGTCAAGGATGTGCATGTCTTTATAGGAAATTTCACCTATCTAGTTGATTTTATGGTCCTAGAAGATGTAGGATGCGTCATTGACTATAGCTTATCCCAAGTAGTGCTAGGGAAACCGTTTGTTGAAACATCTAGAATGAGCCATAACAAGCATGAGGGAACGGTTAGGTTCAAGGAAGGAACCGATGAGATCACCTATAGGATGCCTTGGAAAACAACTGAGTATGGCCACTTGTCCATTTATGATCGAGACAACATCAAAGCTTTTGAGGACAAAAGCAAGGAAGATGTTGAAAAGGTTATAAATTCATGTGGGAAAGAAGGAGGCATTATTATAAGGATTGCTTGACTTTAGGGCCTAAGTATAGAGTCGATGAAGATTTTGTCAACATGATAGAATTCTCATTGAGGATGCGTGAGGAAACGTAGAAGCACGACTATGAGTCTAGCTACAAGACTCTTAAATAAAGAAAAGCGCTTCGTGGGAGGCAACCCATGCTTAATTGTTTGCTTGTTAATGTCATATATCTTTTATTAATTGTTTATCCTCATGTTTAAATTTGTAAAAATGCTTTATTTTGTTTTTAACCTCGTCTTAATTGCATATAAAGGTATTTTACATAAAGGATAAGTGTAGGAGGATTACACACGTTTTCAAAAGAAACGTAAAATGAGAATAACAATTAAGTAAAAGATATTTATGTTTGTTTGTTCGATTCAAATGCTTGTATCGAGTCATAATGGATGTTTTGCGAAATTTTTTCCAGATTCTAAAGATGTAAATTTTCCGAATTTTTTCGTAAAATCGCAGACCGCTTTTTGTCAAGATAACTGATTGCAGTCGTCGGAAGGAGTAAAACATCGATTACTTTTTCTCGTTTTTCGAGCTACTTATAAATTTTGGAATTTTCCGGTCTTAATTTTCTTAGAAATTCGTAAACATCCATTCCACAAGCATTATATCCTAGTTTAAATCGAGTCTTATATATATTATTACCGCCGATTTTACGCGAAGGTTTCGTTTGTTTTCTTCAAGTGTGCGAGTTTAGTTTGTCAAGAAGAAGTTACATAAGATTGGAAGGAGCTTTTCACGCAATAATTCTTCTTGAAAAGGATTTAACCACCACTTTACACGGATCCTACCGAGCTAATCGGGGAGTATTAGTTTCTTCGCTTTTAATTACCTTCCATTATCATAGCTTTGATACTTTAGGGAACATTGGGGACAATGTTCGGTTTAAGTGTAGGGAGGAAAATAAAGCGGGAACTTTGAAACTATGCTTATCCTTGATTATTTGCTTTGTCCAAATGTGATTGTGTAATAAACCATGAGAAAATGTCGGTTAGGGTAATTTTGGCACCAAATTTAAAATTTTCATGACATATAAGAGTGGGCCATTAGTCTTAACAAAAGCGTCTCATGGATAGGAAGTTGCATGACTAGCACAAAACCCTTTACCACCCAAATTCCACCAAAATGTGAGGATCGCCCTTAGATTAGTAGGAATTAAAGCATTCATCTTCAATGCTTAGAGTGTGAACCGGTAGTATATTAGATTCTAGAACTTGTTTTGTGATGCATTCCGAGATCGCAAGTGAGGCTACACTTGTGTAGTTAGGAATAACTAAATGATAAGAGGCATTAGGATAACCCTTGTTTGATACCGTAATATAATTACTTCTTCCACATCGGTTGAGTAATTCCCCACACCCTTTGCGTTGTACTCATCTTTAGTACACGATACCCTAGTTAACCCCTCGAGCCTATCCTTTCGCGGTTCTCGTGATGTTTCGGTTTTCGAATATCGATGAAGAGCATTGTTTACACCCCACCCCAAATATACACCCAAATCACCTTAGCCTACCCCTTATGCACTCACTTTTAGTGCAAATGTTTGTTATCACCCCAACCCTCGTTCAATTATCTAGTTGCTTGCATAAGTTGCTAAGTCGAGTCATATCCTTTGTATATAGTTTTGGGACGATTGGGATTCATGGAAAAGTTAAAGTTTATGAAATGACGGAAGGGAACGTTAAAATTCAAATTCCCTTTGTTTGCATAATAATGTACCCCAAGTGTTTTGATCTTTTCAAATCGGGTCAAATTAGTGTTAGAGTAATAAAACTCAAGTGTAGGATATGCCTATAAATCCCTAGTATTTTGATGTTACCGTAGAGGATGGTAGAGTAAAAGTGTATGAAAAAAAAAAAATCGAAAAAAAATAGAAAAGAGAAAAAAAAAAAAAAGTGTGAAAAAAAAAAAAAAAAAAAAAAAAAAAAAAAAGCAGACGGCTACCATCATACATCTATCTTTTAAATTTATGTTTGTTTATTTCAGGTTATCTAGAGTTTAGAGTGTCGAGTCTTGGCTTAGCAACGCCATTCTTCAGATGCATTTAACATAGAGATTTTTGACTTACCACCACTAAATAGCCTATCCCACCAAACCCTTATTTCCCTACCGTAAGCCTAACATTACAACCCTTTAAAAGACCTCTTTGATAGTCTTTCCTAGGTGCTTACGCCAAAGTGATGGAGGTTTGATCTATTCTCAAGCCTATGGTAATCTATGTACTAGGACCGGTTAATGAGTGTTTATATCCCATTTCCTATTTGTTATATTTCTTATATACACGGAGAGATGTAGTATCCAAACACCCCATGTGAGGTGCTAGTATGTAATTCCGTGCTTGTTATGACTTTTTGGGGCTTATATGTGTTGTGGATTGTTTAAAACCAATGCTTCATGACCCCTAACTTATAAATTAATTATTAAAGCACATTTGCTTGAGGACAAGCAAATACCAATTGTAGGATATTTGATAAGGTTTTAAATGTACCTTTTTGAGGGTCGTTTAAGCCCTTATTTGATCGAGACACTCACAGCTTCTTTGAAATTAGAAGGCGGCGTCGGTGTTAATATGGCCGTCCCAAAATTATTGTGACGGTCCGAACCCAAACTCGTATTTTCAAGCGACGACGTCTAGTTGTGAAAGAGTAGGCCGTCGCTACTCGAACGGCCTAGATGCAATCCGCACGACGCCGAAGTCAAGAGGACGGCCACGGACTTAAGGTGACGCCGTCGCAAGATTAACGCGGCCAAGACGAAACCCTAATGACGGCGACACGACGGCGTCCTAAAACATAAGGTGGCGCCGTCGCATATGTAATCTTAAATATAGAATCCGAATTTTTCACTTTGGGAGAGAGTCTTTGGGTAAAACCTAAAACCGAACCTAAGGTGTCTTGTACAAGATTTTAGGGTTTTAAACCCTATCTTACATCAAGATAAGTCTTTACTTCATTAATTCAATTATGTATTTGATTATTTGTGTGTATGCTTGCATGTTCTCCATGTCCCGCTAATTTACTTGTGTGTTTGCTTAGGAAGTATGAAACTTAATTATTGAATATTGATTGGTTGTTTCTTATCTTAGTTGATTAATGATCTAGTAATGCGATAGGTCATTCGTTGTGTACTTAATGCTTGATTCATCTTTGTGAACCTTAGAATATAATTACACGAGTATTTGTAGGCTAAACCATCCAAAGAGCGCCTTAGAGTAGGAGTTTATCATCCCTAGTGGGTTTGTAGACGAGACCTTTGGTAAGTTCAAAGAGTTAGGGAGAAACGATACCCCACAAATTTAGACACACAACGCAACTAGGAATAAGACGTGACAATTCAACCACCAATAGGAGATAATTAAGGAGTAATACAAACTAAGTAAACACATCTTTAAACTATCATACGAGCACACATTAATTAGACATAGACTCCCACAACCTTAGTTTAGATAATTAGATAATAGTAGAGTAATCGGTAGAAATACCAACCCCCCAAATCCAATACCCGAGATTCGTACCTTTCCATTTCATAAAACATAAAAATACAAAAAAAATAATCTTCCTCAACCTTAACCTTAGCGTAGTAACTCCTTACTAGCATTCCTATTCCCCAGAGAACGATATCAATACCCGTGGCTTACCCTAATTACTACACTACAACGATTAGGTTCATCGCCTAGGTGTTATAAAACTTGCTCAAGAAAAGGAAGTTTCCTTGACCCCGAACGACGTGTAGCGTTATCATCAATCTATAATCATCTAATCCTAACAATCACATCCTAGAAACCTAGTCCTTCAACATAGGCAATTATATTTTTCGGATAAGCACGAGGATGATTAAGAAAGTCCGTTTGATGATATAAGTTTGAAAACATTCTCCCCTCAATCAATGACTCATTTTCCGAAAATTTTAAAAGCGGCGAAGTCATTGATTGAGTTTGCAAATTTTATAAAACTACGAATCTGATTGTTTTTAAAGCAACTCATTTACCACCATTTTGTTAAAACAAATATTTTTAAGAAGAATTTTTGAAGGAAAAATATTTGAGTAGGAACAACAGTCCTTCGACATACTTTCCTCATTATGTTTTAGGATAAGTGCACGAAATATTAGAAATTTGGTTTAGCGCAGCACTTTCCTTTCTTGAAGAACGGGTTGCTATCTGAAATAATAGCAAACCATAGTTTTAAGCACGGGTTACAGTCTGAAGTAACTACAAGCCATTTTTTGAAGTGCGGGTTACAGTTTGAAATAACTATAAGCCATTTGATTTGTGACATGTTTTGAAAAGAAATATTTACACCTTCTGTTCGAACTTCGTCTATGGTCATGTGCCATTGTTGAATGACATTTCTAAGACCGCAGATGTTATCGATACCAGAAGACATGTCTTTAGAAAACAATATTTTTGGTCTTTTTCAAATTTTCTGATTTTTATGGGTTTTTGTTGATTTTATATTTTTCTATTTTCTTTTTGTTGGTTTTATAATTTTGTATTTTGGTTTTTAATAATTATTTACAGATAGAATAGATGATATAGATTAAGAGAATGATGATACGAGTACCGAGATAAGGATATCGAGCAGCACGTCGTAGAAGATAGAAATCATCATCTCTTAAACATCCACCACCAAAGCTTCCGAGGCTCTTGAAAAGAAGAAATAGAGCCTTTGAGAATGTGAGACTTTGGCGACTTCCCCAAACCGAAAATCCTTTAGGCGAAAGGATTCAAAGCTTTCTTTCAAGCTTCCTTAGCAGTGTGCGAAGAAGCACACTATTATCATCGATCTTGATGCTCCTTTTAAGAATAATCACCGTGATTCTTCGTTCGAGGTTATATCATCCAAATGAACAACAGCAACGTATCATCCCATATTTAAATAATCTTCTCAAGTTCCTTTTCCACTGAAGTCTAAAGAAATCCGTTCCAAAAGGTGTCAAGAGACCACTTTCCCAAGTAGATGAATTTATGCGATCGATCTCTTAGACTAGAGCTCACGAACCCGAATACACATATACCCAAGACGAGAGAAACTTATACCATCAAGTAGCAGATTAAGTCCAATAGCCAAAGAATAACCCCGATGTATACTTTTCTCTCCCGAAGAAAGTGTATGAAGCTCAAGAACCCAAAGTACCGAATGCCCAAAGAGAGAATAACCGATAACATTGAAGAAGCGGGCGAATCACCGATTATCTCTGCGGAGGACTATCTCGAGGATTTCAACTCCGAAATAAGTGATTATATCTACGAATCATCGATTAAGCTCTCAAGTGAAACGGTGGCGTCCCAATGTACACAATCTCTCCTCTAATGATCTCGATAGCATCGAAATCATCACACACTTGTGTACCTCTTTTATCACCAGAAACTAACTCTTCCATCTCTTCCCCTACATAGTTGGAATAAGAACACTAAACGCCATGAGTCAAACCTTGAGTTTCTCTGTGGTAATGACATTTGTCTTCCCAGGATATCTTCAATCACTTAGAAGTATTAAGTTCATCAAGTTTACTCGTGTTTAGATGTGTGTCTCCTTCCCCCTTGCTGGTTTTGATACTTCAGAATCAACAACACATAATAAGCCCATATACTCGAAATCTTTTGAGAAGACCATTTGAAGTCATGTGAGAATCAACTTGCTGAAGGAAAATGTGAGCAAATCTAATTGGGGATTAACTTTAGCATTTCACTCTCCCCCAATTAGTGCTCTCCCCTAAACCGACAATCTTTATGATGAATAATTGTATTAAGAAGAAGTCTTTATATCGTTAAATGCAACTCGTCTTTAGTCTTTTAACATGTAGCAGAAAATATATAACCAACTGTATACTCGACCTTCTTCAAGATTGTCCAGCTGGGGATCAGATAGTTAACATCTTAATCTCACCAAAAAAGCATCCCAATTAACTTACATCTTGCAAATCCCCTTAACTAAAATCTCTCCCAATCAAACAAGAACAGAAAGACGTTCATTAAGGAAATCAGCAATTTGCCCGCAACAAACACTTGAAATGGTAACACCAAACAAACAATCATATCAAACAAGAACAAAATGTTGCCCGGAATCATCATGTCGATGTGTACGTGAAACATTAACTAGAAGCACTTTGTCGTTAAACTTATCAGCTTGTGAAGATGTCAACCAACGGCTTGATGGATCTGGACACACTCTTTGTGTCAATGACATTTTGTATGATATTATTAAGCACGCGGAATTTACTTAGTAATACTTAGAAGATGGATTATATGATGTAATGTATGTAAACACAGATTAAACACAAAACTTAAGCTCTAATATTATTGATGAATAATACGAGTGATCTTAGCTTATCACTAGGGTTACACCTTGAAACCTTTGTGAGTAATACGTAGGTAAATTTACAAGTACCTAAGACAATGACCTAGGACCTCCTTTTATACAACAAGGAGTCCTTTACAAGATAAGTATAAAGCTAACATAATAGAATATACACAAGATCTATTCTATACTTATCTAGACGCGTTTAACTAAACATAAAGCGATAATGGTGGTAACAAAGTCTTGGCGGTGGGAATCGTTTCCCCGCTAGTGTTAATTCAGCGATGTACACCACAACTATCCGTGGTAACGGATTATTCCCAACAATCCTCCCCTAAACTTATGATTTCTCTGCAAATCAATAAGTTTCTTCAATATGCATTATCTTCAAGGATTTGGGGAATTCAACCAAACACTTCACTTCTTTCTTAATTTCTGAATAGCTCTTGAACATTGATCTTGAAGCCTTTGTAACAATGCTCTGACCTTCTCAGTGTCTTCATGAACTCTTATTGGTAAGCATAACATTACTGTAAGAGCTCCAGCTCTGAGTGGATATTCTTTCTCAGCAAGCATGAAAACATCTTTTCCATCTGTTGTAGAAACATGATGAACTTCACATGAATCATAGTAAAACCATTTAGTACCAAAACATGTGAATAAGGTTTTCCAGAAGTCATCATTAACATCAGGTTCATAGAGCCTTCTAAGATTAACCCATAACTGCATCTCCTTAGTATCTTTGAGATCTTGAGTATTAAACCTTTCTTGAACTAACCTCCATATTGTATCAAGGTCATCTCACAAAAGCTTTTATAAGATCTTCAAATTGAATGAATGATGAAGTTGCACCACCTAGCCTTGTGATCTTCCATGTTGGAGCAAAATTGCTAGCGGAAAACTTCTAATCAATAATAAGATGTCGAACTTGCGGTGGTTACGGATAAAAATCTCTTTCTTCAATCACAATCATTCCACCAATTGATCTTCGAATTTCTCGAGGAATTTTCTTCTCGAGAGACATTGTTTGATCTTCATCAACCTTAGTCTTCTTAACGTTTGAGAATCACTTACTTTGGCCTTTCTCTTCAATCTAGGAAATCTTCTTGCTTCTTCTTGAGCCCATTGCAATAAAATCTTTATCTTGTTTTTGAGTTACGTAGTAAGCCTTTTCAACTTGATCATCGACATTCCTTTGAATTGATGCATCTTCCAACCACCAACATGACAACAATAAGTTTTCATATATGAAAGGATTTGTCTCTTGGTAGGTTGTCTTGATTTCTTTGACCTGTTTGGTATACTAATCACATCTTCAAGTGCTTGATTGTTCTTCATTTGAATGAAATCCTTCAACTGAAGCGGTTCTTTGTTCCTCGCTTAAAGATGCATCACTACTGTGTCAATTGCCTTTTTCTTGATTTACGCATTATTAGCAATCAAGAATTCAATATCTTCTTCAAGAAGAACATAACTAAACTCTGGATTCTTCTCTCTAAGAACTGTAGGTTGAACAGGGAAAGTGGATCTTCTTCCATTCTATCCAATCTTTTAGCTTCCATAAAGCTTGCAACTTCCAATTCTTCAAGCTTTTTCTTTTCAGCCATTTGTTCTTCAGAGATCTTTACAGCAATTTCTCTATCAAGAACAATATGTGCTTGTCTTTTCTTTGAAATCTTTCTTCCAGTTTGCTTTACATCTTCCATAACGGCTTTACCCTTGTCTTTCTTCAATTTATCAAATTCTTCACTTGTAGTGGCAAAAGTTGGCTCTACAGTGGAAATAAAATCAGTGGTAAAATCAGTTGCAGTTTGGAAAATGTCTTGATCTTCAAGTTGCTCTCCATGAGTTTCACTTCCTTTGCTCCTTTACTTGTATCTTCATCTTCAAAACAATTTCCTCCCTCGGTGTAGACTGCTTTCCTCCCTGTTTGGGAGAATTTCCCAAATCATGATCACCGAATCACCATCGTAGGTGAGGATGAAGATGAAATCACCAACTTTGCGCCCCCTCTTGTGCTTTTTCAACCTTGCATCTCTTCCTTTAAGGTCTGAATCTCTTCCTTTAAATGTTTAACATCCTTGGCATGTTGCTTCTTGTCTTATGCCAAATCCTTCTATAGAGATTCAACACCTTAGCTAATTGGGTACACAAAACCATCAATTCCAATTGGTTCCCACTGCCCTCATCACTTCCAACTATGTTACCTGTTGGGAGAGGTGAATCATGGGGCAAAGGTTCGATTCTCCCTAGTTGGACTAGGTTGAAGTCCGAACCACCAACGCTTGTTCCTAGACCATAAGGTTGAAACTTGTGTTATCATGAGAGGAGTTATTTGTTTAGGCCTTCTCTCATAGGTTCTTGAATGGTGGGGTATAATCAATGTTTGGAACATTAATTATGGGTGTGTTTTGTTGGGCTTGTAATTTTAGAAAGCATTTAGGGTAGGAGAGGTGTAAAATCATATTGCCATCTTTGTTCAAATTTTGAAAACTTTAGGCTTGAGGCAACCGATTTGATAAACATTAGTATGGGGTTGCGGTTGAAACTCATTTAACACCGCTTGCACAAACCTTGGATACATTAAAAATTTGTTTTACTCTATACATTGCCTTTCATACTTGTAAAATATAATTTGACCAGTTGAAAATCTTATCGATGACTAGACAAACCAAAGGGTAAGCCATGGTTGAACTAAATTGCTCATAAGATGTTTTCTTTAGGCGAGACAATGCAACAGTAGTATGAATCAAAAATCTCCATTGGGGACAAAACCACTCTTTTGAAAGTAGCCTTTTTGTCGGTGGTATCATACCCATGGATGCTAAAGTATCATGAATGTCGGGCATAGGTAATATGATGAGACCATTGAGATCACCCAATTGGAGTACTCTCCTCAAGGATGCCTCGGTAACATCAATAGTTACCCCATCCACAGTGGCTCGTAGAGCATCCATCGTTCATGTGTATCTCCAATCTCAAGTGTTATGGACGGCGTAAGTCCAAAACTGTTTGATTTGAGAGATATAGATTGTGGGTTTTAAAATCAAAGCATACCTTATATGAGTGGTATTGAGAAAGTCCACAATCTTATGAAAAACAGGGTCGCTCTTCTCATTAGACTTTTGTAGGTATGCCACTAGGTTGTGCTCATCTGCAAATATCAAAGGTGCCATAGAAACTTTTGATGAAAAAAGATATTATGTCAGTAAGAATTAAAGAATAACTAGCCAATTGAGAGAGATATATATAGGGTTAGGGTTTAGAATTATTGCGCAAGCAAAATTATCTTTAGAAAGTGTTTATTATAATATGGAAAGAAGATAATTTCCTTAAAATTTTAACCTCAGATATATGACAATTAGTGGTTACTTTCAACAGCTAGTAAAAATTAGTTCTTGACACAATCGGTTGTAACGGCTAGAACAACGATGGTAAAATAACACTTTGTCGATGGAAATCGTGAACTAACATGGTAATTTTCACAAAAATTTCAAAGAGCGTTGGTAAATAAAATCATGTGAAAACTAGACTACTCTTATCATAGTTTTAGCAAACTACCGACTATCAACGGATTTTATATGTCTTTACCATGAGCCGTTTGCTATGGACTATCCAACTCTTAATCATAGAGAATATGGTGAGTTGATAACCATATAGTTTTGGTAAACTATCAACCATAAGCGGATTTGTCAAGTCTTTACCGAGAGCGTTTGCTCGGACTAGTTGATTCTTATGTGTGTAAGACATGGTGAATCAATAACCATTTGTTGTGTATCTCGGATATACACCTTTACATTCAACTCCCATCAAGCAAGCATATACAAACTCATACAACAATTTCGGTACCCTCTGCCTCCCTCGACATCGAGAAACATTTTGACAAAAGGTTATGGATTAAGCATTTCAATACTTGTTACCAAGTAATGAAATCTCCCCATCAAGGCCTTTTGTTAACAAATCAATAGTTGTCATCAAGATGAATTTTGACAACTTGAATTAGGCCCTTTCGAGCAATCTCTAATGAAATGGTGTCTAATTTCAATATGTTTGGTCTTTGTGTGTTGAGCAGATTCTTAATGATGCAAATGGTACTGCTATTGTCAATATGAATGATGGTATTCATGAAATTGTACCCATAGTCCAAAAGTTGATTACGAAGCCATAGAACTTGAGCACAACAACTAGCGGCAGCCACATACTCGCCTCGGTTGAAGAATTTGCCACCATTGTTTGCTTCTTGCCTTTGCCATGACACTAATTGCCAAGAAATTGGCATCCACATTGTAGATTTTCTATCCAAGCTAGCTCCGGCATAGTCACTATCTCGAATAAGTAACCGGATCTAGAGGAGAATCTCTAGAGTACCACAATCCCAGTAGGAAATGCTTTAAGATATATGAAAATCTTCTTCACGTGGTCAAGTGAGAACTTGGGAGTAACTTGAAACCTTGCACAGTACACACCGCAAACATGATATATGGTCTAGATGATGTAAGATACATCAAAGAACCAATCATAGACACATACATGTGCATCAACAGCTTCACCACTATTTTCTTTCGAGTAGATGTGTAGTCTTGTCTGCGGGGGTCTTGGATGACTTTGCATCGATGAATTTAAACTTCCTAGGTATCTCACCACATATTTATCTTGATTAATGAAAATACCATCCGCCTGTGTAGTACTTGAAGTCCCAAAAATAATGTGAGTTCACCCATAGAACTCATTTGAAATTATTCTTTCATCAGTTTCTCAAATTCTTTGCACATCTCTATCTTGGTAGATCCAAAAATGATATCATCAACATACACTTGAACAAGCAAGATATCATTCTTGTATTTCTTGATGAACAAAGTTTGATACACTCTGCCTCTATGAAACCCATTAGTAAGAAGATAAGTGGTTAAGGTTTCATACCATTTCCTTGGTGCCTGATGCAAGCCATACAAAGCTTTAACTACCCTGTATACTTTGTTAGGATATTCAGGGTCTTCAAAGCCTGGAGGTTGTGAGACATAAACCTCCTCATCAATCTGCCCATATAGAAAAGCACTCTTCACATCCATTTGATAAACTTTAAAGCCCATAAAGGATGCATAAGCTAAGAATAGCCTAATTGCTTCAATTCGTGCAACTGGGGGAAACACTTCTTCATAGTCAATACCCTCCTCTTGAGTGTATCCTTGAGCTACAATCCTAGCCTTGTTCCTAATTACTATTCCTCTTTCATCCTTCTTGTTTCTGAACACCCACTTAGTACCTATTACCTTCTTGTCAGAAGGCAAATCACAAAGCACCCAAACCTTTTGAAGCTTAAATTGGAGCAATTCTTCTTGCATTGCTTCCACCCAACTTTCATCTTCAAGTGCCTTGTAAACATTCTTTGGCTCCATTTGTGATGAAAACACATGAAGAGACATTCATTCTTGCCTTCATGAGTCTTAGATTCATATATTTTACTAATGAATCCATGGACATCGGTAGCTTAGTTTGTCTTCTAGTCTTCACGGTGAATAGACATCCCCAATCACATTTTCAAGTGGATGTGATTTATGAATAAGTGTGGAGTCGAGGAACGCAATCTCATTTGGCATGTTTGAGATTTCACCATCATTGGCTTGAGCTTCCTCGATGGCGGAGTTATGGTTTCCACATCCGGTGTTGCGGTGGGAACATTTTGCCTAACGATGGAATCAATTTCCCTTTGCTTTCGAAATCTCGACATTCAAATTACTACTTCCTTCCTTTTCCAAATCACTAGAAAGATGAGCATCTCCAGTCTTTGATATATCATCATTATCTGCATAGTCCCAAAGAGGTAGACTGAATTCATCTTGATCATCTGCATGATCTTTGCTTGGTTAATCATCATCAAGAAACTCTTCTGAACTTGCAAAATCAAAAGAAGGTGTTCCTGTAGAAACATGTACATAATTCATAGTATTAGTTAGAGCATCAAGATCAAACAGCCTTTCTGGACCAGTTCCTTTGAGATTGACTTTGTTTTCCATGAATTCTACATGCAGATTCTCTTCAATCTTATGGGTTCTTAAGTTGAATACTCTGAAAGCTTTACTAACCATGGAATACCCAACAAAATACCCTTCATCAGCCTTTTCATCAAACTTTCCCAGATAATCTATGGTATTGAGAATTGATACATGACACCCAAATGGTCTCATGAAGTCAATGATAGGTGGTCTACCCCTAAACAGATCATAAGGTGTCTTGTTCTTTGTCTTCACCACTAAAACCTGTTTTGCACATAACATGCGATGTTAATCGCTTCCATTAAAAGTGATTGGCAATTTAGAGTCGGCCAACATGGTTCTAACGACCTCTATCGTTGTTCTCTGTTCCTCCTCTCGGCAACACCATTTTGTTG
This sequence comes from Chrysanthemum lavandulifolium, assembly GCA_022545495.1. NCBI lineage: Eukaryota > Viridiplantae > Streptophyta > Magnoliopsida > Asterales > Asteraceae > Chrysanthemum > Chrysanthemum lavandulifolium. The sequence continues at coordinate 50,610,246 of CM040244.1, forward strand.
AGGAGTTCTAGCCACACTAAATTCTCTTTTAATACCTTTATCTCTACAAAACTCATCCATAACTCTATTCTTGAATTACATTCCATTGTCACACCTAATGATTTTAACTTTCATATCATATTGGTTTCATCCTTGGTTCCAAGAAAAAAACCCATGTAAACACGCTAAAATCATCGAGTCACCACTAGACATTATTTCTTGAGATTCAAATGCTTCGCGATGTAGGACCAAATAAGTCCATATGTAACATTTGAAGTGGGTGAGCAATAGAGTTAACCAACTTTGACTGCAAGAAGCTACGTGTTGTTTGCCTTTAAGACAAGCCGCACAGGTTTGATCATTTTCAAATCTTTTACGAGGTAATCCTCTAACCAAACCATCTTTGACAATCTTGTTAATGGTTTTAAAGTTAACATGACCAAGTCTTCTATGCCGTAACATGGATTCATCCACTGTGGCCTTTGCAAACAAGCAAGTATAATCATCTTTAGCTACAATGTTGTTCATATCACGACTATAGAGATTGCCTTTTCTAGGAATTTTAAGAAGAATCGAATGACATCGGGCATCTTAAAATCCTTAGAGAGAACAAAGCACATATCTTTGGTAAAAGAACATTGTTAATCTTGTCACACATTTGTGACACACTAAAAGATTGTACTTAAGCTCTTTTACATAGTACACAGTTCAAAGTCCAAGTTACCGCTTTAATAACTCCTTTACCGAAGAACTTTTCCATTTACTCCCCTCCAAAGTCGACATCTTGTCCATCATAATGCTCAAAATAAGAAAGATAGGACTTGTTGCCGGTCATGTGCCTTGAACACCCACTATCTCAGTATATCCTTGATCGATCTTTTGTCCTTGGATGTTCCTGCACATAAGAGTAAAGAGTTATTTTCTTTTGGGGACCCAAGCCATGATTGACTTGGATGCGCCTCGTGTATCAATATAGTTAATTCTATCAAGGTCATTGATACACCATTGGGATTGGTTGTAGAGGTATTTCCTTTAGGTTTCCATTTCCAACGTCTTTGAGGCCTTCATCATTGCCCATGTCCCCATTTTCTTGTTCAAAACCCTTGCGGTGGTAACCTTTAAATGAGCGGTGGAAGCTATTGGTTTCTTTAAGGCACCAGTTGGTTATAATTAACGGTTTAGCTTGAAAGGTTCCTTTCCACATTTGTGAAGATTTTGCAAAGTTGTTTTGAAGTTTGCACTTTTAACGGTGACTTAGGGTGGCGGTGTTACAGATTTTGCGGTGGCAAAAGTTTTGAGAGCCACTTCTAAGTTGAGCGCTCTTGGGACCATTTTGCAATGTGAATTAGGGTGTACATTATTTTTGAAACATGTTAGTCTCCACCCTTTTGTTCCCATGGACTTCCTTCTCCCAACATGATAGTCACAATAAGCATGTAAATGATTAAAACTACCACAGATATAGCATGCCTTATTGTACATTACAAAATCACAACCTAGTTGTTGAGATTTAACATGATTCCAACTCTCTGGTTACCCCTAGGAGTCTGAGGCTTGTTCCTATACATCTCGGCATACCTTACAGGTTGGTCTAGGTTTATTAGCGGTTTCCTAGGTTCCTTTGTACTTGATATTAACAACTTTTGGGATAGAAGCCTCTACATTCTTTTAACATTCTCATCAACAACGGATGAGTCACTAGCACTCTCAAAAACATCATTATCAAGCTTAATCTCTTCCTCACTTTTCACTCGTGTCCTTTAAAGGACCATATTCTCTTCAAGATCCTTAAAATCTTCTAAGCTGTATGAGCTAAGTCTATACACGGAGGTGAATGAACATCCCTTAGTGGTGGAGGCACGGTGTTATAACCCATACGGACTTAGCTTTATTATATACTTGAGCATTCCAATTTTTATCAATTGACTTAGAGTGATGATAACATGTGTCTATAGTTAAATTGACATTTTCAATTTTCTTTTGAAGTTTTCAAGCTCTTTTGGTATGCTTCATTCACGGCGATTGTATGTTCTACCTCTCTTCAGAAGAATCATATCATCATTATATTTTGACTCATTTGCACGATAGTACTCTATTTGCTTTTCTAACATCGCCATAGCTCTTCTAAGATTAGACCACGGTATAATTAGCGTTATATAACTCTTGTCTTTCATTAGAATATAAATCATTAAGCCTTTCAACTTCTTTAGCGACCCTACATGTTTTAGAACAACTATCAAAGTTTTGTACCTCAGTCGAGAGAAAGCCATGAGAGCAAATTCGGTAGCAACAAGAAGCGACATCGAGATGTTCTTCTTCTTGTTCATCAACCATGAAACTCAATCATAGCTCACACCATCAATAGCCAACATTGCCTTTGGTTCTTCCATAGTTGGTCCTTCTTTCTTGTACCAAGTAGACATGTTGTCCTTGGTCTTTGGTCTTCTGCATTCTCTAGCAAAATGTCCAAACTTGTGGCGGTTAAAGCACTCCACTTTCTTCTTATCAAAGCTGCGGTTCATCACCATTGATGTGAATAGGCTTGCCGGTCTTCTTGTAGAATTTCCTAGCACTCATGCTAAGAAGAGCTATTTGCCATTTTATATCCATCTCGTCCAGTCGTCTTCATCAATTTGCTCTATGTCTTCATGAGTTAAGGCGAGCCATCAACTTGTGTAGATATGAAAGCATGAAAGGTAGGATCTCCAATACTAGCAACCTTCTTCTTTGAACTGCGGTGGTAACATTCACATTACCGGTGGAAACTTTAGAACCGACAATGGCAACTTCATCATCATTGTCATCTTGAATCGTCATTGTCATGAGAGGTTGACAACAATGCCAATCTACTAGAGCTTGTGCCAAGTTTCCACCTTTTTAACCTTTACTCAATAAGTTTGAAGTTGTTGTAAGGTCATTGAGCTTCATTGTTTCTATATCCGATTTATTTTCCCGAGACGGTAACATTGGTTTGAAACTCGAAGGCAAACTTCTTAGAAACTTCAAATTGAGGTCTTCCTTTTCTACCTCAATGCCAAGCACGGTCGGTTGTGTAACAATCTTCGGAGTTTGGTGAATATGTTATCAAGTAAGTCATTTCTTGAGCGGAGAAATTTTCATAGCTTTGCTTCAATAATGTCTTTGTGTCTTCTTTGTTGCATCATTACCACCAAACAACGCGCGATCTCTTCAAGCAGTTCCTTTGTAGTTGTGTACTTGCTAAATGCAATGATCGATCTCTAAGAAGTCATCGACAACAAACTTCTAGCTTTAAGATCATTCTTCTTGCAAGCCTTTTCAATACTAGATTCAAGCACGAAACTTTCACAACATACGTGTCACCAACCTTCACAAGACTAGTCACGAGCTTGAAAGAATCACCGGTTTGAATGATCTCCCATAGAGCATAGTCACGAATGAGAAAGTATTGCTCTATCAGTATCCTCCACATCTCAAACTCATTAAGTTTGAGCTTAGGTAGCCTTGGTGTAGAAGAGTTTGATTGGTTGTTTTCCATCTCCATTGAATTGAGTGAGTAGGTTAAGCTAATTCCTTGGATCTTCTAAAACAAAATATCAGAACCTTCGTTCTGATACCACTTGATGGATGTGGACACACTCTTTGTGTCAATGATATTTTGTATGATATTATTAAGCACGCGGAATTTACTTAGTAATACTTAGAAGATGGATTATATGATGTAATATATGTAAACACAGTTAAACACAAACTTAAGCTCAATATTATTGATGAATAATACGAGTGATCTTAGCTTATCACTAGGGTTACACCTTGAAGCCTTTGTGAGTGTCGTGGTAAATTTACAAGTACCTAAGACAATGACCTAGGACCTCCTTTTATACAACAAGGTCCTTTACAAGATAAGTATAAAGCTAACATAATAGAATATACACAAGATCTATTCTATACTTATCTAGGCGCGTTTAACTAAACATAAAGCGATAGCAGTGGTAACAAAGTACTGGCAGTGGGAATACGTTTCCACTGCTAGTGTTAATTCAAGCAGTGTAAACCACAACTATCTGTGGTAACGGATTATTCCCAACACGGCTCTTATAAGAAACTTCATGTGAAGATAAGATGACCCGATAAGAAGAAGCAGCTCAGTTCTTACATGAGTTTGGAGTCGTATGACCATATATCTCAGAAATAACTCAACATGCAGAATTCACACTTCTTCTCCCCCTCAAGAATTGCATACGGAGTTGCCATTCTTGATTGAATAAGTGAAAATCATCCAAATGTATTCTATTCACACTTCTCACCCTCAAAGGTAGCATATGATGTCTCCATCGTCATTATAATTGAGCAAGTGGAATAAGAAAACAATCAACGGTAGTCCGGTTCACTTGATAATTGAAAGCGCATGGAAAGAGCATGAAGCATGTTGACGAGAATGGTCATAATAAGAAGATTTCTCTTCTTCAGAAGATAAAGCGCACTGAAGCGTACACTTTTCTTTTCTTTAGAGAACGAGGCTTGAATTGTTGTGTTCAAACGTCATCAATACGAAGATTTCTTTTCATTCGAAGATAATGCGCACTGAAGCGTACACATTTCTTTTCTTTAGAGTACGAGGCTTGAACTGTTGTGTTCAAACGTCATAAGAAGATTTCTCTTCTTTCGAAGATAATGCGCACTGAAACGTACACATTTCTTTTCTTTAGAGAATGAGGTTTAAACTGAAGTATTCAAACGTCATAAGAAGATTTCTCTTCTTCGGAAGATAATGCGCACTGAAACGTACACATTTCTTTTCTTTAGAGAACGAGGCTTGAACTGTTGTGTTCAAACGTCATAATCTCTATCTTTTCAACCTCTCTTGGCAAACATATAATCAACCCCATTATCATTCAGTAAGCTCTTTGTCGTGATAGCTGATGGAGAAAAACCAATATGATGAATTTGACCCTGAAGTAAACTACCTCGAACTCGTGACTTAAACTTGCACATATGTAACAAAGAGCGGTGCCGATTTCCATTAGCATCTCTAAGTACTCTCTAAGTACTCTATACTCTTCAACCAACCAACCATCAAGTATAAGATGTACATCACCTCTTGAAAATCCACAATTGAATGTGACACTGAGCACTACAACGTAACTCCTTAAAGTGATAGTTATTTTGTGGTGGTAAGAGCCCAATTCCCCCAAGTGGTAAAAGAAAAGGAAAAAGTCACCCAACAATAACTAGATTTCCAAGTCTTCGTTTTTTGATAATAAGCTTGAACAAGGATCTTGAAGAATCTTCATCCAAACATCCCCGATACCTTCAGATACTAAGTACACTCACCCGTGATATTTCACTTCAAACTCAAATAAATAATAGTGAATTAACGCCGTTGTCACATCTTCTGGTTAAAAGCTCAAATCTAGCCTCCTTTGACGTTTTAAGTGAACTATGATAATGGTTTTCATCCCGAACATGGTTAAAAGCACAAACCTTTCCCTGTTCATACTGCCTTCCTTGAACTGGTTGCACCATAACCTTTCCATCTCTGACAATAGAATGATTGTGTAGATTGGATGTAGTTCTGATTTCATTGTAAGTGTGAAGACTGTTAGTATGTGGAGTAAGGGTCAAGTTTTGTTTAACCATAAGAGCCAGTTGATTGATGAAGTGTTCCATGACTGCATCAGCATCAGGTTGCTTGAACCTCGGATCTGGAATGAGTTTGTGATTACCGTTTCCAGTAGGTATGACTTTTGAAGCTTTGGTAGTAATCCCTACATTGGTGTAGAATGTTGTTGAATCATTTGATGAGCTTGCTTCTCCACGATCGATTGAAACTTTTCAAGAATCATTCATTCAAACATAGCATGCTTCTCATTACTGCGGTAGGAAGGCATCTGATTGCTCATAGTTGGTGTTTTTAATCCTTTGGTTAACTTCACGAGGTGACAAATTTGTGCCATTCGAGATTCATGTTGTTCACAAACTTTGAGTTCAATGAATATTTGGCATGGTCATTTTGATATTCCTCATGTCATTCACAAGCTTGTGGAATCTCACGTAATATTCATAGACACTTTCTTACGGTTTCATCTTAAAGTGCTCAAATTCATCATACGGGTTGTGATTCTCTGTCTTCCTTAGTTAATTCAAAACACGAGAGAAGCATCTTGACATTATCCCAAACAACCTTGGCTTCATGTTGTGATTGATCAACTTGTAGATGTCTTTTGGAAGACCACAAGTATGATGTTTGAAGCCACGATATCAACATCGTGTCTCTTTTCTCCTTATCACTAAGCTCATCATACGTCTTTGGTGCATCCGAACCTAAGATCATAGTACCATCCATGATGGTTTCAAGAACATCTCGGTAGTTTCAATTTGATAAGGTCCTTCGTCAATTGACTTAAGAATGTTAACCCCATTCTCCTTTCCCAAGCAATATACCCTAATTCGTTGAGCCCAAGAGTCATAATCAGTTCTATCAAGCATGGGTGGACGAGTATCGGATCCAAGACTTGAACGTCTTCGACAAATGATAGAGATGATAGTGGTACGTTGGTTGGCATGATTAAAATTCTACGGATTTTAAAACTCTTTAATTAAACCGGAAATAAGTTCTTTCACGGGATTTTACTAAATCAAGAGAAAACCGTAAAACGTAATACAAAGAAAAACACCAAATCGCTCAAGAAGACAAATCGCTCAAAGGAACAATTCTCTCAATGGAAAAAATCGCTTCAGGGAACAAATCGCTCAATGGAACAAATCGCTCAAATGAGACAAGTCGCTTAACTGATCAACTCGCTTCAATAAGCAAGTCGCATAACCCAACAAACCTCTTAAACTGAAAAATCGCTTGAAAAGACAAATAGCACAAATAAGACAAATCGCTTAAACTGACAACTCGTTTAAATAAGCAAGTCGCTGAAAAGATGACAAGTCGCTTCTTCGAACAAGTCACACAAGTACAGCCACTACCCGGATAAATCGCTTAAATAAGTGATTTGTATTTGACACAAATCGCTACTAAACCTAGACAAATCGCTCGACAGAATATGTTACCGTGACACAAATCGCTAATATGCAAACCACACAAACGCCACTTTAAAATCCAAAAACAATCCAACCACAGTTATTCAAGCCTTCCAAATCAAAACCTAAGCACTTATGATGATTCTAAACACAAAAGTACAACCAAAATCCAAACTTTAACAAAAGAAATGGTCCAAATGATGCAAAAACCACTCAACTTTTTCAAACCCAAAAACCATACAAAACCACTAGAAATCCAAGAGTATGTAAGAGAGATGATCAAACCATGGCTCTTGATACCATTTGTAACATATTGGATTTCACAAACACATCAAACCATGATCCAATGTAGGCGTATACTATAAGGTTTTAAGAGAGAGAAAGAGTTAGAGGTTTGGGAACTTAGTGAGAGAAAGTAAAAGTATTATTATGAGCTCCAACCCTCTACATTGGGAGGTGAGGGTATTTATAGTATCTTACATAAACGCCACCTACGAGTCATGGATCGGGCATACAATGGGTAAAGATCCCGTCAGTCCTCCACGATATTTAACTAAATACTACCTAACATTAAATAACTACGACTACGAGCTTTCTAATGATTACATATACTTGAGGTGATCAACACTTTAATAACTGGATTTACTAAATCCTAACAGAAAATATGGTTAATATTTGGGTTTGAATGACAATTGATGGTCATCAAATATACTAATGGGGCTTTAGAGCAAGATTAATATATGGTCATAAGTAACGACCAATTTAATTCTATGTTCATGAGCCATTAGTAGAATTGATTGTGAGAGTTAATTGGATCATTTTCTTCATCCTCCTCACTTATATATTGAGAGCTCTTCTCCCATTTCAAATACACACCGAAAATACACACTCATTCCTCTCCTTTTTATTACCATTCATATTTCTTGTGTATCCGGTTCGTAATAAAGGGAAGGCACGTTTTTGGTTCGCTTTGATAACCCGTTTGTGCTAACGGAGTTATCCGTTGTTGTTTTATCCTGGGAGATAGACGTTCACGATTCTCAAGCACCATGGAGAGGACGAATCTGTCTTAAGGAAACTGTGAGCATCACAGGCCTCAACATTTTCCTTACTTGTGTTTTTGTGTCTCAACAATCAAAAGAATTACGGTATCATTCTCTACACTTTTATGTTCCATTTTATAGTTTACTTGTCTCTTATAGCAATACACTTAATATATACAACAGGAGGAACTTAGAGTACTAGCATTCATAACCTGAGTTATTCTTTAACATTTGTTACGTCAGCGTCACATCAGCTTTAACATTTCACCTTAACTCACCCAAAAAACACCCACAATCATAACATCCCAAGTTAAACTTTAACATTTGATATTTTCAAATTCAACCCCTAAACTAAAACAAACACTTTATTTATTAAAAAACATAACCTTAACTTAAACATATTACAATACCAAATATAAAATAACTAAAAAAAATTACAACGAAAAAAAAATAACGAAACATAGAAAATACTTATTCATCATCGTCGCTCTCTTGTTGTTGTTGTTGTCGTTCAAGATTCTTCTTCCAAACATGCTCCATAAGTTCCTGTTGGAGTTGGGTATGCGTTTGCCGGTCGTGTATTTCTTTTGCCTTACGACAGTGAGTATCACATCTTTCGACCCATCTTCGTTGCCTCAAACGTGCTGACGGATCCACCCACACTTCGTTATAGTCACGTAATGCAAATTTTTGATCTTTTATAATCATGTTATGCAAAATAATGCAAGAATACATGATTCTACGTATAGTGACAATTTCCATTTGACGTGCCGGTTATTGTAGTATACCCCAACGTCCCTGAAGCACACCAAAAGCACGTTCAATATCTTTTCGGGTACTTTATTGTTTCCTTTTAAAGTACATATATTTTTCATCAGTTATTGCCGAGAAGGATTTGATGAAAGTTGCCCACTGTGGATAAATTCCGTCAGCCAAGTAATACCCCTGCTCATACCTAGTTCCATTGACCATATCACGGGGCTCTTGGGGCATTGTCGAAAAGAATGTCGTCGAATAGCAGACGGTCTAAAACATTGATATCGTTATTAAGCCCGCCATCCCAAAAATGTATGTCAAATACATAAATCTTGAGAAGCAACAACTTCAAGCATAATTGTTGGGTATTTTTATCACCCTACCAAATTGCCCTTGCCAAGCCATCGGACAATTTTTCCATTCCCAGTGCATCTGATCAATGCTACCAAGCATTCTAAAAACCATGACACTCTTCATGTTGTTGATAAATTGTTTGAATGTCGGCCCATGTTGGTTTTCTTAAATACTCCAGCAAAAACAAATCAATAATGCATTTGTTAAAATTATCAAGACAATCTTTTGAAGTACGCTCACCCATTTTCAAGTATTCATCAAATGAATCGGGTGTGGTGCCGTAAGCCAATTGGCGCATGGCAGACGTACACTTCATTAGAACACTTAAACTCATTCGACCCGTAGCATCGGGTGTTTGCCTAAAGTAATTAAAATGATCTGGAATGTTTTTGGAAGTATAAGATTCAATACCTTCGACTATTTGCAGGAATAGTTTCCGGCTCTTACGAAATCTTCTACGAAATTCCGGTTTGAATACTTACAACTTTCAACGAAATAGTCGTTCTGTGACGTTCTTACGCAATCTCACGTTCACAATATATATGATACGAGCATGAATACGAGGTTGAGATGCTTCTTCTTGTTCCAAGCTGCTCTTGATACTAAATGCCTGGCCGCCATAAATTGGAGTCGGTTTAAGTCATCAACGTCGACCATTCTTGAGAAATTCATCAAATTGATTCGAATCCATTGTGTACGAACTTAAATTTGAATTATGGAAGTGTGAGGAAGTGTATTAATTGTGAATTTGAATTATGAAAGTGTGAAAAATTGGTGTTTTAGTTGGGTATTTATAGAGGTAAAAAAATATTTTTTTTTTTTTTTTTTTTTAAATAAAACTAGCCGTTTGAAACCGGGGAGGGGGTAAAATGAATTTTTAAACCCCAACGGCTAGTAGCGGATTAAGGGGTAAAATGATTTTTTAGCCATCAACGCCCGTTAGCCGGTTAACATGGGACCTTTAAAGCGAGATTAACGCCGGTTGTGGAATGGGTACGCCGGAATAACATCGTTTGGGCGTTGATGGATGCGAGTGCTCTTAAAAGAGTGTCCTGGGATTGCTTTTCCTTTTTGGTTTTGACAGGCTAGGCACACTCGTGACCTCCAGTGACCTTCATTTTTCCTGCTATATCAGTTTTCTCTCTCCAAGACGACCTTCATTTATTTATTTATTTATTTATTTATTTATTTATTTTTTTACAACAAAATTAAATTTCATTAATAATAAAACCATTGCATAATAATTCAAATAACATTAAAACATTACAATATTAATTAATAACTTAAACTAATATTCTAAGTTATAATGCCTTGATATCTTCCTTCATCTCCAACAGCTTATGTTGTTGTATAAGGGCAAAGATGGGTTGATTACTGAATTATAGAATAAGATATCTTTGTCCCATTCCTTTTGTTCTGCTAATTTAAGTTTTCGACCTTGTATTTTTAGTTTCTCCCTTTTCAACTACGCTGCTTCCCGACGCGCCACATCTGCAATATCCAACTCTCGATTCTTCAACTGTATATAGGAGTCTTGTTGGGCATTCTTTTTTCCTTATTTTACCGACTTCAAGCTGGAAAAAAAATCGACTACCGCATCAGTAAATGAAGATCCCTCACGAGAGGAGGCGGATGATTTCTTCTTAGCTTGGTCACGACCAATTAGTCTCTCTTCTCGAGTCTCTTCCTTACACTCATCCGCTTCATCGTTCAAATTGAAACCACCTTGTGCTGACCCCGAGGTGGTTTCATAAGTCTTGGATTTTTCTTTAACCCTTTATGCTCTTGTAAAAAGCAGGCATCTCAGCTTCCTTCCAAACAGCATAATCCTTCAAAATATTCCAACACGGCTCCAATGTAAAGGGATGATTATACACCAATTCGTATTCTGCACACGATTTTTGATACACAGTGAGGTCTCTCGAACCACTTTCGTGATTCTGTTCGATATTATTGATAATGGCAAAACATCCACCAATTATAGGGCGAACCCTAATTTTCCATTTGCTAAGGATCGAGTCGTACCCTTTCGTTGAACCAATTCGTTAAAAGTAATCAATAACCGCCTGCCAAAACCCTTACTTTGCATAGTGTTTCCTCTCTTGCTATTTTTCGACACATGACACCAAGCTTTGTACAATGCGACATCTTCCGTCGTTGTCCATATCGATGGCTTCTTGTTATCCTTCTTTTTGTTATCATTCTTCTTGGCCTTTGAAGCTCGTTTCAAAGGCTTCTTAGCTTTGACGGGTGACATCTCTTCGACAGGAAAGTCGTCTTCAACTCGAGTCAAACGGTGAACTGAACCGTGAGCCGAACGGTGACCCTTAAAATAATCTTGACTCAAATAATTATCTTGACCATACGGTACACAAAAACCTTGACCCGAACATTGATCCGCATAATAATCTTGAGTATGCATTAACTGCTCAAAATCCATATCAAGATTAATACGGTTAACCGGAGAATACGGTTGATGATTTGATTGGGAAGACGTGGACGAATCCATTGTAGGGCGATACAATGCATTTGGTGATTGGAAATAAGATTTTTGTTCGTTATTATACGGTGGGTTAAATGGACAATTTTGATTAAAAAAAAAACATGTTTTGATTTTGTGGTGGTTGTGGTACTTGTGAATGATATGATATTCAAAACCGGAGGATAGATAGTGAATGGTGGTGATACACCGGATAATCGGAAATTTGGATACGGTGTTAAATGTGGAATGGTTTCTTGCATTCCAGATCATGAGGTTTTTTATCATACATGGTAAAATGAATATCAGAAGTAGTTTGAATTGTAGTTTGAGTGGCGTATTTATAGTGTTAAAGTAACGTTATGTGGAAAACTAGAAGGGGGTTGAATAGTTTTGCCAATTAAAACTTCCTTTTAAACTATTTAGATCGACTTATGTCAATCTATTTGGATGTGTGTGTTGGATGTTGATAAACAAACATATAAAGGTATGTAATGAAAGATAAGAGTAAAGCACAAAACCACAACGCAGTATTTATAGTGGTTCGGCTACAAGGACACCTTCCTTGCCTACTCTACTCCCGAGTCACCTACTCGAGTTCGTAAACACTACACCAATCTCCTTATGGCGGAGAAGCCTTCACAACGTCGCCTACCCTTTTTCCGGTGCTAGGCTAACCATCGGGTTCTTTCACTACACAACGTCGCCTACCCTTTATACGGTGCTAGGCTAACCACTGGGTTCTTTCACACCAAGGTGAACCACACCTACACAACGTCGCCTACCCTTTATTAGGTACTAGGCTAAGCACCTAGTTCCATTGCAATGGAGGAACTACTACCCAACATTACACCAACGACTAATCCCAAAGGAGTTCAACTCCTTTCTACAACATCATCAAGGATATCAATATCCTTGAATCTAGTACTAACCTATCTTGTACATCGAAACACACCATATCTAGTGTACATCTAAGGCACCTTTCACTAATGCCTTTAACTAGATCTTCAAGACACCCTTCACTAATGTCTTATGTCTTGACTTCTAAGCACCCTTCACTAATGCTTCTAGTCTTGACTTCTAAGCACCCACCACAAGTGCTTATGATATGGACGATAGATACCCTTCACTAATATCTTTGTCTTGACACTTGAGACACCTTTCACAAATGTCTTCAACACTTCTTAGAAAAGAAAAACAATCATCAACAAGAAGACTTCAGTAGTCTTGATGATGAGGAAGCATGGCAACTCATGGACTTGAGCTTGCTCGACTTCAAAGGTGGTGATCTTGCCTTTAAGAGGAACCTAGAAGATCACACAAAAACAAAACTACAAACATAGATCTCTTAGATCCGAGGTTAGAGAGTTTTTAACTCTAGGGAAAGTATGTTAGAAGGGGTGAGAAACAATGAAGAAATGGCTCACTATTTATAGAGGAAAAATTCTCACGTTCCGGATCCCACGGATCCCTTCCTGAGGATCCGTCTGGCGTAAGCTAGGGATCCGTGGGGCGCTCCCTTTACCGATGGGTATTTTGGTTATGGGTCATGGGTTGATCCATTGGTCTTTAACTAGATACAATGTATCTCTTGAGTGCAATGCACCTAGTCACATGGGTATGGGTCAAAACCATGGGTTATGGATATTATCCATATATGTTATAAGCATGATGTCATGCAATGGGTTATGGGTCAAGCTCCATGGGTCATGGGCTTTGGGTTGTACCCAACTACATTCAATGTATTTGCCCAATGGGTTATGATACTTAAGTTTCTACCCATTTATATTACCCAATATACTACATACTAGTTATGTGTATATTTTACCAAAATATGTAAACACTAGTTGTTGTACATATGTAATATTAAATCATAAAATCACTTATACTTGTTTTAGTGTTTTATGTGAATATGTTAAAAACTATTAGTTCAAACCATTTACGTATTTTCTTTGTTTCGTTAAAATGATTTTACGTTTGTTATCGACAAAACATTAGAAGATCGTAAAATATAAATAAACGTTTTTACGGCTTATTTGTATTAACACGTTATTTATTTATTTTTTTAATATGAATCAAACGGTTAGTTGTGTGGGTAAGTGGGAAATTTTGTAGTTTGTGTTTGTGTAATAAAAATTGCCCGGCGACCGACGATGACTGACTAGCCACATCGGTGTCTACCGACGATCGATAGGCTAGAATCGGTCATCGATCGATCGAGTGCTCCCAACTTAAGAAGCTTAATAATATGCAAATTAGAATAATAAGGGTTTGATTTGTGGATAAACACAAAAAATAAGTAATCTCAAACATCCTCTAAATAATCTATTCATCCACGCATTCAAAAGACATATGAGTTGACATTCACGCTTAAGCTTAAGAAAAAATAATTATCATGAAGCAATCAATCGAAAACAAAGATAATAGCAATAAAATTTTTTCTTAATATATTGACATGAAAGGTAGCTGAATATATTAATCTTAATTTGTTTATAATGTTGTATGATCCCAATCAATCATTCTAAACTTAACATGATAAAAATAAGATGCAATAACTGCATTAACACCAAACTAACCAAAACAATACCTATTAAGCAACTTAGTAAGGGCGGTGGCAGTCATGATCTCATGTTTCACTCATGCCTCACCGGTCACCACCCATCAATAATATCATTCCACCTCATTCATGTCTCATCAAAGTTTTTTAGTGACAACCATAATCTCATGCCTCATCTAATCCAAACACAAATCATTTCACAAACCACTTCCACTCTTTCATGCCTCAACGTCGCAATACATGCCGAGGGAGTTCATACCGAACCCATGCCTCACTGGTGGCGGCGGTGTTGCCGCTCGGCATGGGTTGAAACCATGCCATGCCGTCCTCATTGCGACCCCCTAAGTAATCATTATAGATAGAAACATAAGAACCCTTACTTTATCATCACAAAAATCATTTTCAATCTATATGATTGTATCATTGCAAAAATTATTATTTTAGCATTATTACGACAACTAATTAACTTCTTTTACATATAATTAATCTAGTAGACTATAAACACACATAGAGAATTCCTTTGTAAACATCCGACCATATCCAAAACCAAGAAATTAAGTTCAAGACATAAAAATTGAGAAAACTAACACCAAAAACGCCAGCGATGACCACTACAATTTTGTAGGCAGTTTTCATAAAGATCACCATCATCATACCCGTACAAATGACCAATTCCACACTTTTACTCAAACATACTCAGAGTCAATTTAATTACACTATTATTAATGAATTAAAATTTACTAACTCTATCCCAATATACTTTCTTCTCCTATATAACCATTCAATTCAAAATACTCACTATAAAGTTGATATTTGATCCATCTCCATATCCTTGGACACTTAAAGAAACCTATATTTAATTAGCAAAGATCTAGCTTAGGGTTTTGTTTCGTCGTATCTCATCCCACTGCATATATTAAGGGTAGTAATTTAAAATATTAGACTTTAAAAGTCAATGTGTTATTGATGAAGTTTTTCGAAGTATAAAGAAACAAACTACGAGATCATGGGCACCCACTGCCATTTATGTGCTCTAGTTTAGATATAGTTAAAAGGGCTAATTATGAGAATACATGTTTTGTTCAAGGTGTCAACACTTTTTAGGAAAAAAGTTGGGGTATTTTCAAAATAGACTTTGAGACTTGCGACTTTTCTACTTTTCATATAAGCTTGACAAGTGTCCTTCGAAGTTTGTGTACCCAATCATTTTTTCTCGACTTTTACATTCTGATTGTGCAATGAATCGAATCTAAGCGACGTTTTAAGAATCTTGCAATTTTTTTGTCCTTTAGTAAAAAGTCAAAGTTACTAAAATATTTTTTATACTTTTCGCTCCTTCCCAATGCTGAGCGACTTAAGCGAAATAATATTAGCGACTTTTTTTACTTTATACTTTTGTACATTTTAGTACATTTTTTACACTTTTCAAAATTATAATTTTAACTAAATTGTCTATTATACCCTTGTCTCTTCCGTTTCTACCAATTATTGTTCTCATTCATTCCCTGTACATTTTCACCAATTATTGTTTCGGATTGCATTCACAAAACAGATTATGCGTCTGTGAAACAACGTAAGCATGTCTCGATCTATTTTGGAACCGACTTAATACATGTACAAGGCGGGCAAGTTTTTTTTATCTTATTCATTTTTTCGAGAAAATGGCTCACTTGTAACATATCAAGCGTCCTCAAAATGGTCATATCTCGTATGTTTATCTTGTAATGATATTTATATATTTTATATTTTATAGGAGATGATGAGAACACAAATGATATGCCACCTTCTAGTTCATGTGATAGTCCTACAAGACAGGTTGAACTATGATGAAGAATTGTCTTATTCATTTAGTGACGAGTATGCTCTAGATGATGAAGTAGGCAAGAGGTTGAATCGGATGGCCGTCATTCACGTAAGTGATCTCACTTGTCTAATCTGTTCTTTTGAGTTCTCGGTGGTCGAGCAGGTCGACCAAAGGGATAGAATGGGTGGCAAAATCGCTATGTCTTATCCAAAAAGGGTATGAAAGAATCATGCTTTTTATGAGGTTTTAGTGGTAGGAATTACTATCAGATTAGCTAATAAATGTTTCATCTTTTAGGGGGTGTTTGGGATTTGCTTATAAGAGTGCTTATCTGCTTGTTGTGTTTCTTTTAAGGAAAGAAGCAATTTTGTAGTGTTTGGATAAGGTTTGTGCTCAAGCAATTTCAAACACTCCCTTTTAGTGATGATTTTGAAATGATCTTCCTTAAAAATAAGCAAGCCTAAACATTCCCTTTGTTGAGATGTTGAATTGAATTATGGTGATTTTGGTGGATCGTATACCCTTTTGTAGTTTACTAGTTTTTGTCTATTATTTTAGCTGGAGGGTCTTGCTAAATGTTTTTAGTCATGAGATTGTGATAGCATGGTAGTTGTAAAGGGTATTTGAAATCATGCCTTTTTATGAGAGTTTATTGCTAGAAATCTTCATACAGGCTCAAATATGTTTGATTTTAGTAATGATTTCGAATTAGATTGAATCACTATATTTTTGGTGGTTTAAGACCCTAGTTTAGTATCACTCTAATAATAGTAGGTGTGTAAGTTTTTGTTTATGGTATTGTTGATATAGTTAGTTACAAGATAATGATACTCTGTTTATTGAAAAGGGTAAAAAGAACATGCTTTCTTGCGAAGTGACAAGATTTAGACGATTTTAGTGGTTTGTAGACCCTATTATTGTTTAGTCTTTCCTTATTGCATTCTGATAACTAGTTTGAGAGTGGTTAGTGGATATTGCATGCGCACTTGATTATCTTCACAATCTTTGCGAAACCACCGTTGTTCATGGTGACTTAAAGCCAAGCAACATTCTTCTTGATGACGACATGGTGGCTCATGTTGGAGATTTTGGTTTATCTCGATTTCTTGGTACAGATTCATACCAAAAAAGCACAAATGGAATTAAAGAAACCATTGGTTATGCACCTCCTGGTAAAACTAACATATTCCCACCTATATATTGGTTTACAATATTAACTTTGTCTAAATTAATTGCTTATAATGTGCGTAGTATGGTCTCGGGAGTGAGATGTCAAGTAGCGGGGATGTGTATAGTTTTGGAATATTATTAATGGAGGTGATGACTTTGCGTAAAGATAAAAAGGATCCAGATAAGTTTCAGAAAAACTATTTGGAGTTTCACTTGTGGGAGCCGAGAAAGGATAAGCCGCATAAAGATCAGATATTAGGGTCGGCGGTTGTGAATCTTGGAGATTATGGGATCATTGAGAATGTGTTGAATCTTAGTGTTCCGATTATATGGAAAAAGAGTTCTAAAAGTGTAGCACAACCGGTTTTGTATATTAGTATACAGTCAAATGATAGAGACGAGACTAATTTGTCGAGGAGTAGCTTGTCGAAGTAGTCGTCGTTGGATAAGTATGGGCAAGAGTCTTCGGAAGTGAACGATGGTGATCTTGAGACTGCTTCGGAAATGTAACTTAAAGCGAACGGGTTAAAAGTTGTAAACAGTCTAGTTTTTGTGTGCATACAACCTCCTAAATTGTTCTATTCAAAGATTTAGATTATTACTTTATGCATAATTAAGGCAATCGATATTTTTATTGTTACTCTGTCAAACTTGTTTATATTTATGGTTTATTTGAATGGTGAAATAAGAGTACAAATTTGATGTCGTTTTAGATGTCATGAATTAGTTAATCTCTCTGCTGAACGAGCATAGATGAATATATCAGTTACCCACAAGACTAATCATCACACAGGTCTGTGGATTCTTTGTGAATCATCCATCATACCAACATATTATAACTTTTGTGTAGACTTTATTTCTCCTAGTGCCATTTCATATCATAATATGAGAAACAATTTTACAAAAACATAGAGTTGTTGCCAAACCCACATGATTTAACAAGAAAAACACAAAAGATAAGTTGATGATACTAAAGCCAGATTAGGTCTATTTCCACTGAAGGGGACGCGCGAAAGAACTTCAACAACTTTGTAGCAAACATCCTACCTCCACTCTCACCACCAAACATTTCAAATGATCTACAACGGATTTCCATCTTCTTAAGCAAGGGAGAGAAACAAAGCAAACATTTGATCAAACATATTTCAATTTCTGAACCTCTAAAAAGTTCCACCCGACCTTCCAAGTCGCAAGCGCCCAATTCTCTTGT
This sequence comes from Chrysanthemum lavandulifolium, assembly GCA_022545495.1. Lineage (NCBI taxonomy): Eukaryota > Viridiplantae > Streptophyta > Magnoliopsida > Asterales > Asteraceae > Chrysanthemum > Chrysanthemum lavandulifolium. The sequence continues at coordinate 50,628,609 of CM040244.1, forward strand.
AGTCTACCTTTGAAGAACAAACGGCAGATGGTGGGACCTCATCATTGTAACAAGCCTACAAAATAAAATAGTGTGCATATACACATAACTAAGAGATTTAAATATAATCAATAATTTAGTACGATGATATGCATTTCACTCACTGTGATCACGAGGGACTGCAGATTTGGAGAACCACATATCAATTCAATAGCACATGATACCATAGTCTCGCTGCTAAAGTCTATCCTCCATAACTTAAGACTCTTGAGGTAGGGAAAGGCATTAGGGAGACACGCTTTACCATCCACAAATAACTATAATAAAAGTGATACATAATAATCCAAATCAATTAGGTAAAACACTAAACAAGCTAAGGCTTGTGATTTTATGTAAAATGAGTTACAATAAAGTCCAACGGCCTTACCTCATGATCCAAAAATCTAGCATAAGATTCGGGTTTTGGCGTAAGACTCATAAGTTGAATGACACCGAAACTCGTCAATATTGCCTTATTGTCAAGCTTACGACGCGAAACATCAAGCTTACCAAGTACAAGCTTTACCAAGTACTAGCGGTAATCACCACCAGTAGCTATGGTTACCAAGTACTAGCGGTAATCACTACCACTAGCGATGGTTTAGTAATTCTAGCAGTGGTTAAGACGCTGACGAGGCACATTGTTGTCAAGAAAAAAGCAATACACTTTGCCATGTTTCTTGTTTAATTTACTATGAATCAGAGATTAAGTGAGCTTCACTTATATAGGCAGAAATGACTAATTTAAAAAATGGTGTACACATGGATATGGGTATATTTGGTAATCAAAATCATGTCATAGCAGCTAGCATTTGCACAATCATTTTGCCTTTTACCATTTAAGCATAGATGTGGTTACCAAGTACTAGCAGTGGTAATCACTACCACTAGCAGTGGTTACCAAACTATCAGTGGTTACCAAGTACTAGCAGTGGTAATCACTACCACTAGCAGTGGTTACCAAACATATAATTAGATAAAATGCATATTCACGTCTCTGTAACTGTAAAAAGGCTACTAAAAATCCAACTTCATATCATGGGCATTCCACATCAGCATTAATAAAAAAAAATCTACATAACCATCATAAAGAAGAAAGGGTTACCGAAAGTGAAACCGTAAGTGGCCATTAAGGCTTTGTTGACGATGATAATCCCGACAGAAGTAGTTAAAAGCTTCTTGGTATGCAAGACCTCACATCATTGAACTTAGTGGCCTATACAAAATTCAAAAGAAACGAGGTCATTAAAAGCTTCTTGGTATGCACATACCTCTGTAATCATTTGGTATTGTTTCCCTATGTCATCTGTAAAGGGATAACGATTTGCATGAATGTTAGCAAAATAAAATCATAATACATACTGAAGTAAGGCCATGTTTGCAACAGATAAATAAAAGGTTGGAATTTATAGCACTAGCTTATGGCCATGTTTGCAAGAAAAAAGTAGAAGGTCGGAATTTTTGTGCTAGCTTTAACATTAGGAAGCACGCTTCTTAAGTATCCAAATGATATCAAATGATGTTACATAAATAAAGATATAAATATAACCTTCTCTCCTTGCACAGGATCCACCACAGGTTCTGCAACTACATTTTGCTTCAAGAATACATTACCCCTGGTTGCACGGAATAGGATTCTTTCAAAGGCCATTGATTTATCTCTTGGAACAAGACCACTTACATATCCCAACTTTACTTGCTTTGACAACTCGGTAGTCATCTCCTACAAACATCAGGGGGTGTCAACATGTTAAACACCTTGATTACATATATGTATATTTCTCATGATTTCCAAGATAATGGCATTGTCGATGCAAATGTACCTAACAATTCAACTATAATGATCCGGGCGTCCATCGCATGACCATGACTAGCATGAACACCCAACTCCCAAAATACCTTGCAACACATTTATCTTCTCCATGTCACATTTGTTTATTTCATTAAATACCTAAAGACATAAATATAACAAAAAATAATTATTAGATATAAAAATCATGACCACGGAAACGTCCAAACATATTAAAGATGTTTCTTTTAACAATTTTTTCTAGATCATATATAGGAGTATAATTTAGAGCAGTCGTCAAACAATTATATTTCATTAAGTACTAGATCATAAAGATGGTTATATGAAACTATAAATTTTAATCATCCACGATATTTGAATCATTTGCCATTTATGTATTCAACACTAAATCATCATGTTTTATCTAATGGACCCTTAGTTCATTTTGCGGATATTTGGTTCTAAACATAACTTCCGATATCGGTATATGATCACTAAACACGGCGCATGAAACACGTCATACCGATGAATTATAACCATATGGAGATGATAGTACTGACGGAAGAAGAAGGTATTAAAGATCATCGTATTAAGAACATCGGTGGAACCGGGCCATTTATATTAAGAATGCTTTTTCCATCAAACTGAAGGATGCCAAGAACCACAAGTTGATAAATACTTTGACCAATAATCTTCCTCCACATAATCTTAGTTATGAAATTAACATCCCTCCCGATAGGCGGTCTTTTCATCAAAGCATCATTTGGAGGTTACGTAGCTAAAGCTAAAGCACCAAGTGTGTCCATAATCATGTTCACCCATAGCAATTGGACGATGAAGAGGAGCGATCCCGAAATAGTACTTTAAAAGATAATCCATAACGTGTAAATAAATAAAAGTTGCAACTAGAAACGTTGGTTAGTTTATTAGATCGATGTGCATGCGAAACTAAATTGGTCATGAGTGCAACCACATTAATCGTCAACTGGAATTGCATAAACTTTTGGATGTTTATGTAAACCGAACGACCCCATCTAGCAACGACTACTATTGTCTTGAAGTTGTCATCCATAATCACGACATCGGCATTTTCTTTTGCAACTGTGGAGACGAAAAAATCTCTTATTTTTGGTAGTGATGAATCTTTTGAAGTTTCAGTTCACAATATTAACAAAATTGCATCAAAATAGTCAATACTTAAGCTCGTCCAAAGTCCTACGTATGAACTTTATTGATTTGATGTAGTTCATAAGCTATTTGGTGAAACATTATATCCAATCCCATTATTTTAATTATGTATTCTTAAAAGAAATAAGCTCACTCGGGTAGATCATATAAATATTATATGTGCAAAAATGGGCAATCGAGGCGTAACGGGTAATTTTTTTGTCAGGTTGGAATGGGTCGGTTGAATTGACCCAAACACTTTTGTTCAACCCTTTTATGAGTTTTTATAGATTAGTGTGTCACATATAATTATTACATTACCTTAAGAATAATTTAACAAACTAAACTAACGAGATATTAGAGGTTTTGCGCATTTCCTTATATGTTTTAAGCTTTATTACTGTTTCATCGCTTAGAGATAACACATACCCGACATAACCCATACCTCGGTTCCACATCTAATATATATTAAAAATGCATAGCGTCAAATACATACCTCGGTTCGGCTATACCCATGGCTAATCCAATATCTGCTTCATGCAATGCGGAGCATCATTAGTCCCATCACCCGTTCTGACAACAACTTCCATGTATTCATTCCTTAATGAGTAACTAGTTTATGTTTATCCGAGGCAATGATCTTGCCATAACTTGAAGTCTCGGTATTATTTCCTCGATTGTTCAACATTTTTTCTCTAAACTCCGGCCCTTCAATAGCCAACCCATCCGGTGTCAATATCCCACATTCTCTGGCAATAGCTTTAGCCGTATTAATGTTATCACCAGTCACCATCCTAACCATAATGCCTGCATCTAAACAAGTCTTAACAGCCTCCTTGACCCCTGGCCTTACTGGATCCTTAATTCCAACCACTGCATAATACTTGAGGTGAAGATAAAACATCCATAAAATGTTTCGAAGTGCTAGTTACCGTTCCATATTAGCAGACCATCCAAACTTGCTAGACACAAGAACACATGGGGAAGAGCTCAAACGGTTTGAGATTTGTACTTTAGCAACTTTGTCACAAAGAAGGACATACTCTTGCTGATTTTCCCTCTCTTTAGCCTCATCCGTGTCACCTGCAATGTAAAAGTTATTTGCCTTACTCGGCCCTTTAAACAATATAAACGTTAGGTAACAATTCAAAAGCAGGCCCATGTAAAATGGGTAATTTTTCATATTAGTTCGATGGACAAGGTAAAATGGGTAATTTTCATATTTATCCAAACTTCCTAAAAAATAAGGCGATGATTACTAATATATTTTCAAAGTAGTCTATTTTTATAATAAAACCTATAGAATGTTTAATGCTTAAAAAATACACTTTGAAGACTTTCAAACCATTTGACACGTTTCTTGTTAACTTTTAAGCCATTATGTTTTACATGGTTGGCGCGTTAAAGATAAAACATATACATGGTCACCCCACCACAAGTTCTGCTCAACTTACCAAGTTCGAGATCTTCCTTGCTCACATCTACGACTTTTCGAGGAAACAAGAACTCCATCCAAATAACATTTTAAATGAGCGCCTCCCGAGAAAGCTACGCCAACACTATGAGTTATGCACGAAAAATGCCATTTCTTACCAACAAGGCGAGAGGAATGAAACACACCGGCGTTTCGATAAGCGACTGCAAAGATAAAGAAAAACAAACAATAAGAGTCTCTAAAACTTTTAACGAAAAGCAATATATCAATTGTGCAAAGCTGGTATTGATACAAAATAAATGCTCATCGTAAATAAAATTATCATATTTATTGACGGTGATTTAGTAACACGTAGCGATGGTTACCAAAATATACTAGCGGCGGTTTAGTAACACTAGCAGTGGAATGAAACATACTAGCAGTGGTTTAGTAACACTAGCAGTGGTTACCAAAATATACTAGCAGTGGTTTAGTAACACATAGCAGTGGTTACCAAAATATAATATACTAGCAGTGGTTTAGTAACACTATACAAAATTGAGTGACCGTAAATAATAAGCATAAAAACAGAACACACACATGCACCCTCTCATTAAAAACAATCGGAACCAAAGCCTTTGCTCTTTCAAAATCTTTATTACATTCTAAGCGCTACCCGCTCCAAATAGTACTCGCTATAAAAACAGTGCTACATAAATACAAACTGATATATCAAAACTACGCCTTAAAATTGCGATAACTCGAATATAGTTGACTCCACCAATTCAACACGCAAACCGATAAATTGAGTTATTCACCTAGCACTATATACTACTCATACTATATACAATTACAATAATTTATTCAACCGATAGAGAATAAGTATACTGCACGCGTGCGTTGCGGTACCGACGTCGATGATACCCATATGATTTTCAACATGTGAAAACAATTTAACCAATAAGCATTAAAAAACGCGAATTCAATCGCCCCACATAAGAGATTAGCTCTTGTCGAGCCTATCAATTTCGAAACCAAAAAATTTGTTAATGTTCGGAGATGATGAGATGATAAGAATGAGAGGCGGTGTGGGTATAAGCTGGACCAGATATTATACCGGATCTCGCTAAGAAAAGCCCAACGTCAAAAAATATTTTTTTAATACATGATTAAAATACAATAGTTAGAAGTAAGAAGAATAGCATCTAAGCTGTGGTGATCGTTTGATTGATGGTTTGGATCTGTGTTGCATCTAAGGTAGCAATGGGTAGAAGTTTATGTTAAAGTTTAAAAAGTGAATTGGTAAGGAAAGAAGCAAAGATGCTCAACATGAATTGGTATGGGTACAATAGTCATTGTAATTTAAAAAGTATTTAAAATTTATGTAAAAAAAAATATAAAAGTACAAAAGTACAAAGTTAAAAAAGGCGCTCAAATTAATTCGCTTAAGTCGCTCGACATTGGGAAGGAGCAAAAAGAATAAAATAATACTTTCTAAAGTTTGACTTTTTTCTCGAAAATATCAAAAAAAAAATCGCTCGAATCTTAAAAAGTCGCTGGATATAAGTCGACTATAAATCATAGGTACAAAATGATTGGGTTCTGAAAAGTGTTAGGACACTTGGCACTCTTAGATTGAAAGGAAAAAGTCGCAAGTCTCAAAGTCTATTTTGGAAATACCCCAACTTTTTTCCTAAAAAGTGTTGACACCTTGAGCAAAACATGCATTCTCATAATTACCCCTAGTTAAAATTATTATAAAGATGATAGATTAGAAGTCTTCATATTAGACGAAAAATTTATAAAGTTATAGCTGAGAGTCTTCAGAATAATCTGAATAATTTGAAGAAAAAAAAGTCTAGCTAGTTAAGAGAGTGTTCATGGAGTAGGTAGAAAACTTCTTTCACTTCAATACAATATATCCTAACATGTTATTTAGTTTACTTTCATAATTATGTATATTTGATCATTTGGTAAAGCCGCTATAAAGAACTTAAAACCAAATTGAAGGGATGTTTAAATACAACATTGTATATTGTGGTTAGTGCTTTGATGTTTTATAAAACACTCTTCCATCTCCTCCCACACTATTGATTTAAAGTAGAAGGTTAATAACCTAAGAAGTAACAATTTGATCTATACTTCAAATTTTAACAAAGATTCTTTCAACCTGATCTCACTACATACAATTGGATGTAAGAAATAATTAGGCAAATAAATATTATAATATATAACAAAATAAAAGTTACGACAAATGTTGATCTTATTGGGATTTTACAACTAAGTTAACCATTAACCTCTACGAGTACGCAGCGGAATTAGGATCTAGTTTATGCAATTAGGTTAAGCACGTAATTAATAAACAATTAATTAATAAAAGGATAAAAGAAACCCTAACCTTGCTTGCCAATTGATCTTTAGTAACAGACAATAAAACCAATACGAAAACCAAAGTATCTAAAATAGATACCTCTACGAGTGCTCACACAAACACGTCAACCAAACACGTCCGGATAGCTAGCCGAATATCACGTATACCCAAACGCCAAGTGTCTTAGCTCATACAGATTCGAATACCAAAAGTATATGTTCGAATAGTTTGACAAGAGATGACAAAAACTTATTAGAATAAGTTACCTTCTATTAATATATATAAATATATATAGCTTGACATCTTTGAACAAAAGTCAAAACAACCAAAGTTGTTTTCTGCTACACGATAGGAGAAGAAGAAAAACAAACAGAGTTGATGCAATTCCTTTGTTGTGTTAGGCGTGGCTTTATGAGCTAGGTAATGGGGTATATATATACTTCAAAACCTAGCAATCTTGGGCTCCAAACTTGGTCACCAAGTAACCCACATACCATATTTTACACAACTTTACATAGGCCGAAACCCACTTCAAAATCCCTTCCAATGGACCGGCCATTTGGGCTAGAAGTAAGTATCAATCGGTCCTATTATTCCTCGGGTCAAGAACGGGTCAATGTTCGAGCTATAAACGTATAAACGTATTATATGTGTTTAACGTGTGTGCCCCCAATAGGCTCACACACTTCTAGTCGTTTCGAGTGTTTTAACTCCCACAAACCAACAGTTCCCACTTGGGAGTTGGAGTGTCGAATGACACACAAAACTAACGACGGAAACGCCTAGCAACGCTCTCACTCGCTTTTTAACTAAAAGTGTCTGAGAGAATAGTTTCGTAAAAGTTTCTCAGTAGCATGGTCATTCAATGTCTTGCTCTAATCATCCTTTGTTATAGATACCGTTAAACCATGGATTATGGATCTCAAATCATTCCATATAGTTTAACCATTTAGAATCTCGTTATAGATTTTAATTAGATATACCAAATGTAATCAAGTATCATCTTGCATTACCCTTTGGGTTTGGCCAAACAATTATCTGATTAAATCTGGAGAGGCGCCATGGTATCTTTCTACACATATCAAGTGGAGTAACAAATCCTTTATTGACTACAAGTGTTGTGGATCTTGCTTCACATCACTCCGAAATATAGCTTTTATAACTACCTTGTTCGAGATAGCGTTTTGCGTATACTTACAAAATGATATCCACACATAAGAACTTGCTTGCATCTCAAGTCTAAGGACGAAGATAACAAACCATTTTCAATATTTTACTTATGACAAGGATCCAAAAGTAAATGTTTGAAAGTTGGGGAATCCAATATGCATCTCTAGTGAATACATATGAGTATGGCGAGAACAATCCACATTCTCGTTAGAATTATAACCAACACTCATATTTGCCTTACATAACAATATTCCCATATTGTTAACCAACAATGGACATGTTTAGAACAATAAAATCATTCAAGGATTAAACATGCAAATATAGGATAACAATTATTATATGAATGAATAACAAATACCAAGTAGGGATGGCAAAAGCACCCGAAACCGATGGGGAAAACCGAAACCCGAACCGGTTCGGTCGGGTTGAGGCGGGTTCGCGGGTTTGATACGGGTTCGGGTAGATATATTCTTTTCTTTTAGAATGCGGGTTCGGGCACGGGTTTTAGTAATACCCGCCCGTTTACCGCATCGCATCCGCACCGTATACCAATTTGTACCCGTTTTTTGCTAATTTATATAAGGTCCTAATAAGTTTGAGTTCTTAACCTTGTACAATTTTTTTCTACTCTACTCCTTAATAGCATATATCTAGGTAATTACAAACTATTTAATTAACACTTACGCTTGACGCTTTAATTCTCACACACATGACACATTAACTCTTTAATCTTAAAACATTACGAATATTGAAGTCGTTTTCTTTAACTTCTAAAAACTTTGAATGTATTAGGGTGGTTTTTTTTTAGGTTGAGTTGTGTAACGATGGTTTTAATTGGGGATACCGATACCCGCGGGGAAAACCGATAACCCGATGGATAATAATAATCGGTACCCATTGGGTATTAGGGCGGTTTGGGTTTGGATATTATAACGGAATGCAGTGCGGGTTCACTAAAACCCGCCCCGAATCCGACCCGTTGCCATCCCTAATACCAAGTATCTTTATTCATCATAAAGTAAAAATTGTCTATCAATCCCAATTATCCAAATACTAAAACAGATATGCATGAAACTCATTTAGTAAGTTGAATCCTAATGTTTCCAACATTTTTAACCTTTCTTTAAAAGAAAAAACTAAATAGTCATCTGAGTAAACTTTCCGAATACTTGTTTCAAATATCACATATAGTGAGTGATTTGAAATATAAGATGAGTGTTTTATCTCATATGCTCATACTATTGCAAGAGTTATAGTATGGAGATGTCGTCTTACCTTGCATGAGGTATTAGAAATCAACGACATCTTGATGCACATCTTCTGATTTCTAAAAGTGTAAAGTATTCTCATTCCTTAATGTGTAATGCAACAATGCTCTATGTTGAGCATAGCTAGTTAGCAGACTTATCATAGATGATAAAATTCTACTACAACTAGTATAAATAATCCTCTAGCATCATTTGTACTTATACAACTATATGCTTTATAATTCGTAAACATCTACATTAACAATAACCTAAACTCTCTCAATTAGATATTGTTGTTGTCAGCTCATTTTGTTCTTATACAAAAGTAACAACTAGTCTTACACACAATATAATATATACATGATGAATCCTTAGTTAAAACAAATAAGGTTTCCATCCATGTAATAAATTACTCCAAGTGAAATATATCATTTAAGACTTGCTCGAATGATATATTGCATTTGTGTCAGACTTAATTTTCTGCATTTGTTTATTCCATATAAACATCTATTCCAAGGTTGTTTGTTTTATTCCCTAAATTCCAAGTGAAGTTTCATTCCAAGATTAAGGATCAATATCTAGCTTAAATAGAATGATATCTTCAACATGTAAATTTTAAAGAAAAACACATTGCTCCCACTCAATGTCAGATGTACTCAAGAATTATCTTAATTCAATCAGAATCATATTGGAATTAAATTCAAGATCTCAGCTCCTAGATGCATGATTCAATCTAAAACTTGGATTGCTCAAATTTTGTATACTACATAAAGATAATATAAATTCATAACTCTTTTGATTACACACCGTCCTCGTAAAATGTAATTATAAACAAAGAGTTACAAAATCTAATTGTCATATTCAACATACAAATTACATGTATGACAATTGAATATCTTTATATAATTAATGCATGTATTATATAAGAAAATTTAATCACAGTCAATTGCTTAAGTATGATTAAAAACTTCTTATTAAATGCCAAACATTAATATGTATACAATTTTGTCTTTGTGAGTCATTCTTCAAAAGAAACTCATTCCAACCTCATAGGTTAACTGTTAGGCGAAATAAAAATCTATCACAAAACTTGATTTGCCTTTTAAGGACTGCATCTTGTCATTCATAGTTCTAAAACATTTATCAGATTCAAGATGTGATAATGTATTTTAGTAGTTAGCTGATTTACAATAATCTTCTAACTTATATCCCTCAGCATTGATATAAAATATCACTCAAGTGATGAGGCATCCTTTCGGATTTATGAATGAGAGTAATCTTTATACTTTGGTCAACATTTTCATGTTTAACCTTAGTATGACATTAATAAGTAGATTTTAGAAGGTTAAGTATTTTGTTCTCAAAAACTTTGAGATATGTATATACTCTCACTTACTTTTGTAAGTAGAGACAATTTTCTAAATACTAAGTATTTAAGCAACAATAAATTGTTCTTTATGGAGAACCACAAAATACATTTTAAGTTCCCATCACAAGATTTGTTAATAAAATGCTTTATAAGATTTTAACAAATTCAGAACTTAAATCAAAACATAATGGAATTCCTTCCAACAATTCAAACTAGGGTTTATAGAAAAACTCTAATTTAGTATCACTCTTTAACCAAAAGTTCTAGCAATAGTTTTGTGTTTCGTCAAGCTAAGAAGAACACCAAAACTACAATCTTCAAGCTAGGAAGTGTAGAAAAATAAAAATCCAAAAGGGTTTATGATTCAATTGGTTTGAGTGGTAAAACCTTAAATCCCTAATGAATTAGGGTTTTCATTTATGGGTTGTCTTGAATACCTTATAGGTTTGAACTATATTGAGTGTATCTATGACACACACAATTTTCTAACCTTGATATGTTTTGGAGGTAGAGCAATTAAAGCTATCATGAACCAAACAATATGAATACGGTTTGATCCAACACATTAGACATACCATAATGAAGTGGTATCCTATGGGTTATTAGAATTGTGAAACTATATCAGAATTCTATAGATAACTTAATTTTCTTTGGAACAAATACTTGTCAATTGGGTCGAGCCAAATTGCATATAAAGTATTTACGAACCAAGTGCATGCAATAATGTATATTCATTGAACAATACAAGAACCTTATGTTCACGTGTTCACAAGAAGACGAATCTGTTCAAGGATTATATGTTCATGTGTTAACAAGAAAATGTAACATTTCAATAATACATTATCGGTCTTTGAATAATTCAAAGCCTCATGTTTATGTGTTAACGAAGACATAACACATTTACTATATATACTTTATGTTATAAGTCATTGATTAATACAAGGACTTTATAATTATGTCTTAACATGTAAGCATAATTATACTAACAAAAGTAATCATGAACGCAAACTATTGAGTTCTATAGTAATTTCAAGTTAATTATATACTTCATAATTATGATCATTATCATATAACCATAATTATGTTGACTAAAACATGTAGTCAAATGTTGAAGTATCTTAACACTATATCATGACATTTGAATGCAGTAGAGCAACAAACATCTAGCGTGTTCACGTCCTAGTAGAATCATTATTAGAATGTAGTAGGGCAATAAACATCTCATGTGTTTAAGTCCTAGTAGAATTCTTATTTACATGTAGTAGGGCATTAAACATCTAACTTGTTTAAGTCCTAGTAGAATTATTAGTTTCCTTTACCTTGCGGTCAAGAGATACCAATAATATCGTTGTTCCTTGCACACACTTTGAGAGTTCTCCCACTTGTGAAAGGTACAACATCATATTATGAAAACAAACAACATGTGATTGATTGTTCAAACGATATGATAATGTCATATATATCATATGATGACGTATAGTCTGGTATCGGGTCATAAACCCGACCACAACCCAATACTAACAAGCCCGGTACGACCTGGGCCATTTTCAATAACGGTTTGGGCTCACGAAAGCCCAAGCCCAAATCTATTATGGATTTGATACATGATATCTTCTAAAATACGAAGATAATCATTCCCAACCGACTTTGGCGGGATACGCCGAAGGTTGGGAACACGGAACCAACAAGGATTTCGTGCGTATATAGGGGAATCATATCCCTCGTTTAAGGTACGATCTCATAACCCTAAAACTCCTTAAACCCTAAACCGATTACTCACTCACGCGGAGGATAATCGTGGAGACAATCCCACGATAATCCTAACGGTGTTTCTTGTCTCTTAGCGCGCGGTCTCAAGCGGCAATTCTCAATTGGTACGAGAACCGGAGCTCCAAATCGAACGTCCAACTTTTGTATCAACAAGTGGCGCCATCCGTGGGACCCTACACTAAGAATCGACACTAGAATGACAAAACACGGCAATCGGCGATCGCGGTCGGATCTTATGGGAAGAAGTCGCAGGTGGACTAACCCTAAGCGCACCTGCAGGACAACCAATGCTAAAAATAAGGGTCGGTCAAGACTTGATCTTCCTCCGGTAGAACCACACTCGGGAGTAACCCAAGTCACTACTGACCACCACGAGTGGAGTAGACCCATCGCACTCGGGAACAACCCGTCTTTACTACTCCCTTCCAATCGGTGCTAGAAACCGACTTGACAAAGGAACCGAGGCACCGGTCGGGATAAGAACGCAGTAGAAACAAACGCACTCACTCTCGAGGAGTCGCGCGTGCTTGCACCGAAACCTTCGTATCCCAAAACTACGAGCATTGGGTCGCCTCATGCAAGAGGAAGAAAAGAATAGATCGGCGGAACACGAAGCCCGACTCAATTTCGATTCGAATACGATACTTCTCCACCGCGCCAAAGGAAGGAAAAGCGCAGGGAAGCGGTCATAAAACCCCGATTCAAGAATCGGAGGAGGATCGAGGTGATGAGACATCCCACTCGCAACACATGAGTGATAGTGATAAAGAAGAACGGCGTGCCGGTGTCACGCCAGATCGGGTAGCCGTAGAGTACATGATAGATCGGGCGAAAGTATTCCCAGTGAAAGCCCTTCGATCCGGACTATGAGTCGATTCGAGGAAGGCGGTAAGCGCCGCAAGAAGGTAAATTCATCTTCGACAACTCCTCGGACAACGAGGATAGTGATACTGGGCATTGAAATCCGAGCGGCGCGATAGCCAAGAGGAAGACATGTCTCTCCCATGGCGCCGTCGAAAGTGGATGCGTCACCGACGCATTAGTGATTTCTCCGAGAACAAGAAAAGGCGCATGCCCGCAAATGTTAAAACCTATGATGGGACAAAGATCCGATGATCACCTAAAATTTTTGAATCACCGCGACCATCGAAAATCGCCACAACCAGTTTGGTGCCACATGTTTAATTCCACACTGGTGGGAAGCGCGAATCGGTTCAACATAAGTAGTTTTAGAACCATAACCTGTAATAAGGAATTGTGGATTATTATTCTATAGATAACGCCTGTGAAGCGGCGGAGAAGGCAACGTGTTATCTTATAAAATAAAATGTAATTTTCATTTAGCAATGGTTTTCATATTCGAAAGTAATGGATTATTTCAAAGCTAGTTTGAAATGATATGGGTGACTAACGGAAATAAATCCCGACTCCACCGAAATTGACAACATTACATGAATGATATTTCAGTTATAAAATGCAACTGCTCCCACTGGATTTGTCAACATTGTAAGTGTTACATTTCCAGTAGAAAGCATATAGCAGTTTTATATATACTTTCCTATTCTCTTCAAATGCCTACGAGTAGCATGTACTTAGGTATTGAATAGAGTATATGAAGTTCTACTTATGTAGACAATGGACTAGCCATTCGTCTACAAAGCCCCAAAGGTATTTAGCACTTTAGGAATAAACAAGAGTCCAAGAAAATTACCTAGCAAATATGCTAGCAATTCCTTTACTCTTTGCGGTTTAAACTCATACATCGTGACAAGTGCAGGATGTTATTTATTTTGGTAGCTCTAAACACAATGTTTCCAGTTACACAAAATATTCTATCTTTCAATTATCTCTAGACCACAAAAGGGTAATGAAAGATCATAAATGAGTTTATCAATTTGTAATCCTATCTTAGTTTGTCAACTAAGGAGAAAAGATAGGTATAAGTCTCACTCTTCTTACTAGGAAAAGAGACTAAGTTTGTTTTTCAAAGAAAAACAACTTTGTTTACGAATTATGTTGCAATAAAACAATTAATCAGAACATAAAAAGTTCAATTCTAGTATTTTCGATAATTACATTCTTAAAAGAATTAACTACCCAATTAATTACTAAAAAGACTAAGATCCATCTTGCAACCCCATTTAATTACCATAGGTCTAACCAGTGTATAAAAAAATAGGACAAGAGGTAAGCGACGAGCGTTAATTGCATAATGCAACTCTTAGTTTTATGAGACTGTTTAAGGCATTAATATCAAGTAATAATGTCAAAAGCATGTTTAGTTCTCATCTTATGCCTCGGGTTCGAGGTCTGACCAAGTTAACTTGAGATAAGTCGACCAAGTATGAACATGTAAAATAACCGAGGTCGACGGTGAGAAATAATTACCATGGGTTGGAAAGGCCCTTAGGTCTGACCAGAGAAGTCAATCCAAGTGCACGTGTTCATAGTTGGATGGCATAGACTTAAAATTAACAAATAGTTATGAACATATAAATGTGGTAAAAGTCGTGTACAAAGAAGGATGCAAAACAACATTGTAACACTAATTTTAAAACTTTGTAATGACACCGTAGTGATCATCATGGTTCACGGTAGCTCCAATCGAACGTCACGGGGAGGCAGAGGACCGTAAGCGCCAAGCATAACCTAGACATCCTTTCGGTGCGATGTGCGCACCTCTTTGAACCTCCTTTTGAGTTTGTTCTAGTGGGTGAGCCGTACATCCCAAGTGTCCATAGCGTCTAGTTTTTAAATTCTTGAAAACGTGTTTCATCATATTAGGTCACTTTATTTAACAAAAACGATCCACGAATCAAATAGCATGTCACAATGAGCATGATATTTAGGCGTGTAAATAAATACAAATATTAATGTTATGGTTACGATATGTATTATTCCATATTGCATACAATTAGGTGTCAAAGCAAGTTATAACGCACATATAGGAATCACAAACGTATAAGCATAATCATCAATATAAAAGCACATATTGTTCCGAGTTCTCTTGCGAGTCTTCCCCAAACGGAGAACCAAAAGACCGTCACTAGGATACAATACCTAGATCGCCCCATACATCGCAAAAGCAATTGAGTGGGTCTTGTGGCCGGAAAACACATAAAAACGCATGACAATATCAATTAACAAGTAATTACGCAATTTTATGTATTTAATAAACAATATGTAATTCTAATTATCAATATAATTCTAATTAACAATTAATTAATTCTAATTAACTTTTAATTCTAATTAATAAGTATTTAATTCTAATTAACTTTTAATTCTAATTAACAAGTAATTCTAATAAACAAATTAATTATAATTATCAATATAATATTAATTTGTGTGTGACTAGTTATTATTTATTAAAATTGACAAGTATTGCATATAGTTGTCAAAACAAAATAAAACGAATAACTAAATTAGGTTTCATGCAGCCTTTTAAACATGTTTATTAATAAGAAATGTGTACCCCATAATCGCAAAAACGAGATGGCTCGTGATGCCACTGTTGGGATTTTAGAACTAAGTTAACCATTAACCTCTACGAGTACGCAGCGGAATTAGGATATAGTTTATGCAATTAGGTTAAGCACGTAATTAATAAACAATTAATTAATAAACGGGATAAAAGAAACCCTAACCTTGCTTGGCAATTGATCTTCAGTAACGGACAATAAAACCAATACGAAACCCAAAGTATCTAAAATTGATACCTCTACGAGTGCTCACACAAACACGTCAACCAAACACGTCCGGATAGCTAGCCGAATATCACGTATACCCAAGCCCCAAGTGTCTTAGCTCATACAGATTCGAATACCAAAAGTATATGTAAGAATAGTTTGTCAAGAGATGACAAAAACTTATTAGAATAAGTTACCTTCTATTAATATATATAAATATATATAGCTTGACATCTTTGAAAAAAAGTCAAAACAACCAAAGTTGTTTTCTGCTACACGATAGGAGAAGAGGAAAAACAAACATAATTGATGCAATTCTTTTGTTGTGTTAGGCGTGGCTTTATGACCTAGGTAATGGGGTATATATATATTTCAAAACCTAGAAATTTTGGGCTCCAAACTTTGTCACCAAGTAACCCACATACCATATTTTACACAACTTTACATAGGCTGAAACCCACTTCAAAATCCCTTCCAATGGACCAGCCATTTGGGATAGAAGTAAGTATCAGTCGGTCCTATTATTCCTCGGGTCAAGAACGGGTCAATGTTCGAGCTATAAACGTATAAACGTATTCTATGTGTTTAACGTGTGTGCCCCCAATAGGCTCACACACTTCTATTCGTTTCGAGTGTTTTAACTCCCACAAACCAACAGATCTAATAACTTCTTCTCTCCTTTGAAGATTTTTTTTTGTCTAAATAGCAGTGCCGGGAAAGCGAACGCATGTTATAATATAGTGTATGCAAATGCAACCTGGTTGTCTTTTATTGAAACATGTTTGGAAGGTGACAATTTGCGCTTGGCTCGGCGTGTGAACAACGTGTTCTGCTTTATTTTTGGCATAAATGATTAACAAGGTTTACAACATGCAGTTAACCCGTAAAACATTCTAAACAAATAGCGGGGTACCATAAAGCATTTCTTTTGTCCAGAAGGGTTTAAAATTGCGATGCCCCGAATATTGGCATGGCAATTTACTTGGATTGCAACCATGGCTGGTCAATTTTCTTTTTTAAACTATCTACAGATGTGAGTACTGAAAGGAAAGCGAGTTGTGAGGAATCTCATGGTTGGACTGTGAAAACCGAAAAGTCGGCATATGTGTTTTACGAGGATTCATGCAAACTTGATATAATGATTGGCCATTCGAGGCTATGATGATTAATTTGGATATGTTTGGATAGAATCTATCAAAACTGAGATTGTTCGTATCTTGGCGGGGTAACTTAGTAAGTTTGCAGCCATGGCGTATTGATATTTTTTTAAAGATTCTTTGCAGACATGAGCCTCATCAAATCATGCATTTTGAGTTTCAGCATCAAAAGTGCTTGGTTGAGTTCGAGAAGCATATAATAGTAAGTTGGCTGGTAAAGAGTTTGTTTTGGGTTTCTCTCATGTGGTTTACTTCAAATGTTTGATATTCTATTTCTTCAAGCTTTTAGATTCTCATTGTAATGGGTAACTTACTTTCATATAATTGCATTATGAGGTGTAGGACGAAAAGTGCTTGATCGAGTTCATGAAACTTATGAGAGTTTGGTTGCCAGAGCGTTTGTTTTTGGTTGTTTGATGTTGATCTGTTTTAAATGGAGTAATTATGATGTGTCTTCAGGGTGTTTGGATTTTTGTTTGTTGCATCTTTTAGTTTGCTAGTGAATTAGGTAGGTTTTATTGGTACAGTTGAGGGTGCGATTAGGTTAGCGGATATCATTGTGTAAAACTAAACATTAACTAAGGGGGCGTTTGGTTCACAGAATGTTTTTGAATGAATTGTAATCTTTGGAAGGAATTGTAATTTGATGTAATTGTAATTTAAAGAATTGGAATGTGTTGTAATTGTAATGTATTGTAATTGTAATTGATGAAATCACCAATGTGTTTGGTTGACTCATGACATAATGTAATTCAATTTTTTATAAAACTTAAAAGTTAATATAATAACAATAATAATAATAATAATAATAATAATAATAATAATAATAATAATAATAATATAATAATAGTAATAATAATAATATTAAAATAAATAATAATAATAATAATAATAATAATAAAATAATAATAAAAATAATATTAATAAAAAATATAATAATAAAATAATAATAATAATAATAATATAATATTAATAATAATAATAATTATTATAATAATAAAATAATAATAATAATAATAATAAATAGTAATAATAAAAAAATAATAATTAATAATTAATAATAATAATATTAAAATAAATAATAAAATAATATTAATAATAATACATTATTATTATTATTATTATTATTATTATTATTATTATTGTTAATTAATATAATAGTAATATTAAATAATAAATAATAATAATAATAATAATAATATTATTATTATTATTATTATTATTATTATTTATTTTAATATTATTATTATTAATTATTAATTATCATTTATTATTATTATTTTGTTATTATTATTAATATTATATTTTATTATTTTATAATAATTATTATTTATTATTATTATTATTATTATTTTATTATATTATTATTATTATTTTATTATTATTATTTTTATTATAATTATTTTAATATTATTAATTATTATTATTATTAATTTATTATTATTATTTTATTATTATTATATTATTATTTTTTATTATTATTATTATTATTATTATTATTATTATTATTATTATTATTATTTATTAGTTTAATTATTATTATTGAGTAAATAAATATATAAAATTATTATAATTATAATAAATAATTATTATTATTACTATTACTTTTATTATTATATAAACTTTATTATTTTAGTATTTATATAATAATAATAATAATAATAATAATAATAATATTAATAATAATAATAATATAAAATTTTGAATTACAACGTAATTCAAAACTTTCCATCCAACATCCTGTAATCAATTCCCTCCTTGGATGTAATTGGAATGATGAATTACAATTACAACGCAAACCAAATGACCCACGTAATGTAATCGAATTACATTCCTCCATTCTGCGAACCAAACAGACTACGTAATGTAATCAAATTACAATTACATCCAATTACGGAGGATTACTAGAAAGCAGGGCAACAATGATAGATTTATGAATGCAAATCCGTCAGCAATTATTGATGGAATTGTCGACGGATTACCGACATAGAGTGTTGTGGACGGAATACTGACAGATTTATGACGGATTATCGAAGTAAATTCCGTTGGGTATTCGTCACTAAATATTGACGAAATAACGACGGGTGAGATGTTATTTCTCCATCACAAAATTCGACGGATTAGTGACGGAGGATTATATGTGGGTAATATGCTCCAATAATAGTGACAGATTATTAAAGGAATTTGTGATATTCATAAATTTTAATGCAATACACTTTTCTTTGCGTAAATGTTAATCGTAAATATAGTATGGTGGACTTAAAATACAAGTTAGTGTTGCACATTAACCACCTGTATATTATGCATTTCAATATGTTCAAGTGTATTAGGCCTCGTATCTTTTAATAACAAGGCATCTTAAAGATTGGCGGGTGATTGTCAAGACAAAGCCAAGGGAATTATTTGATTTAGCGCCAAGTGTTAATGACGTTGCAGATAATGATACTGTGGTTGCAGAGCGTTTTTTTAAGAAACGTGCAAATGAGAAAAGTGGGTTTCTTTGTTTCGTCATTGAAAGGAGGGATACAAGAAGTTGGTAATACGACTTATGTAGAAGGCAGTGACGAGAAAAAAGTTTGAAGACGTAGGTTATGATTGAGATGAACTAAGTTTGTCCGATCATCCTCTTGCCTGACGATGATTACTTTGTCTTGTGTGTACATACTGAAATGTGATCCATATTGTTATAAACGGAGGAATACACTTTGGTACAAATTCGTTTGACACAATCTATACATATCTATAGTTCTATATAAAGTGTTTGAGACTTTATATAAAAAGAAGGCTTGAAAATATTAAGGGTCGTTTGGTTTGATGATAGGAATCACAATTGGTATGAGTTTGATAGTAGTGGTGGGCCCCTCAACTATGATAGACTCATACCATGCTCCTTTGCCTCCTTTGATGTATAGAGAATATATGGATTTCATCATACCAATTATCATAAAACAAACAACATATATCATTTCCATAGTCATTCCTTCATTCCCATAGGCCCAAACCAAACGCACCCTAAGACTATACACTTGCCTTTCATGAAATCTTTATGTTGGTTTCTAAGCATTACAAGTTCTAAAATTATGTTTGTAACTATTTGATGCACAAATACATTAATTCAACACATATAATTAATGATATTATTAAAATACAATCATTCAAAAGTATAATTAATATAACACATGATACGAAATAATAATGCATAAATCATTTGTTTTTTCTTCTTTAAAACACTCATCGAATAAAATTTACAAATCATTAATGATATTATTAAAATACCACTCACTCAAAAGTTCAATTATTAAAACACATGGTATTTCTACTACTTATAATACACGGATGCATCTCTCTCCTAATAAATTTTCAGACTTTCAGACATACAACAAATTGGGCATGATGTACAACACTTGAAAGCACATAATTTTCAGACTTACAACCAAATAAGCATAGTATACAACATATTAATGCACATATTAAGCAAAGAAAACACCACATTAATGCACATATTTATACTACTATATAAAGCATTTAAGTCATTCCCTAAATAGAAAGGCTTAAAAATTCAGCCTAAACACTTGCTAATTAAGGAAATTTTAATAGCTTTGCATACACACAAATAAACGTTACATTTAGAAAATTAAATGTATTAAATTCATCAACTTGTAACCACCCTATAAATTAATAGAGCCCATTTAAACCATCTATAAACTTGTAGCAACCCATTTAAAGAGTCATTAATAAACCAAGCAAATATCAAATGAAATACTCAAACACCAAAATTTCCATCCCATTTCATCTCACATAATCTCCGCAACACACCATCCAACCATCATCTAGCCACCATCCGACCGCAACCATGAGCCGAGCACCATGAAGAGCCAACCACTGCCACCATGAGTATACCACCATGCACACCATCCGACCACTACCACTACCACGAGCCAACCACCATGGTTTTTGAGGTTTTGTGTAAAGTTATTGTTAGAAAAAACATATAAATGGAAAACATTTACTCGCCACAAAATTTAGCCACAGGGTACCCACCGCCGCATTGCGCGGGTACCTGCTAGTCTATACTATATTATAAAGCATTTGGGACATTCCTAAAAAGGAAGGCTTAAAAATTAAGATTCAACACTTGCTTATAATGGCAAATTTTAATAAGTACATCTATAATAGCATTTGTTACAACACTTTAAAGCACTTTTTGTAGACATGTTTAAAAAAAAATACAAAGTAATTTAATATAAGAAAAAAACGTCTATAACATTAAATACCTAATAAATGTTATTTTTAAAACACCCCTAATATGAAAAATACTTGTTCTTGTACATATTGTACAAACTAATGAAACACACGAATCTTCATACAGTTTATATATAAACAAGAAGTTGATGGTACATATGTTTTAAAAAAATTGATCGGACCAACTCGTTCAACCGGGAATCGGAGTCACCACCGGTTTGGATAGCCCATAAAAGTCGTCCGAAAACGATATTATTAAATCAATAGAGTATAAAAATGCATACTAAATTAAAATGTTCAAAAAATATTATTAAATCGCAAGAGTGCCTCGAGAATCAACATATACGCCTTTTAGAATTTTTTTTAATAAAACTTACCGTAAAAACTAAAAACTTTGTTTTATAAAAATCGGACGATTTTTTCAAAGCAAATGATGCAAAGGTGCAAAGTGCTAATTATATGATTATACATATTTACAACATATCTATACTATATTATAAAGCATTTGGGACATTCCTAAAAAGGAAGGCTTAAAAATTAAGATTCAACACTTGCTTATAATGGAAACTTTTAATAAGTACATCTATAATAGCATTTGTTACAACACTTTAAAGTACTTTCTGTAGACATGTTTAAAAAAAATACAAACTAATTTAATATAAGAAAAAAACGTCTATAACATTAAATACCTAATAAATGTTATTTTTAAAACACCCATAATATGAAAAATACTTGTTCTTGTACATATTATACAAACTAATAAAACACACGAATCTTCATACAGTTTATATGTAAACAAGTTGATGGTACATATGTTTTAAAAAAATGGATCGGACCAACGCGTTCAACCGGGAACCGGAGTCACCACCGGTTTTGCTAGCTCATAAAAGTCATCCGAGAACGATATTATTAAATCAATAGAGTTTAAAAATGCATACTAAATTAAAATGTTCAAAAAATATTATTAAATCGCAAGAGTGCCTCGAGAATCAACATATACGCCTTTTATAATTTTTTAATAAAACTTACCGTAAAAACTAAAAACTTTGTTTTATAAAAATCGGACGATTTTTTCAAAGCAAATGATGCAAAGGTGCAAAGTGCTAAGTGCTAATTATATATATTAGTATAATAATAATTATACTCTTTAAAGTAACCCACATGAGTTTTTTGAATATTTATTTTTTCTTTATCTTTATAAGTAATCTTTTACTTGTATTATCCATTTATGTGGGACAAATTTAACAAACATTGTTTTTGTGAACTAAATTTTCTTAGTATAATGTAAGTGTTTTTTAAAATTCGCTATGGTGTTATTATTTAATAATAACTTACGACTACGGGCCATTGTCAACTACTTTTACCTCATACCTTTACAATATAACTGCTACCAACTCAATATTGTCACAACATAACGTGGATAATCTACGATTTTATATGAAATTTTTGTTATTGCATAAAATTGTTCAAAACTAAAATTTTCATCATCCGTATATCTTTGTATTGTAAAATATATAACTAAAAAAAATTTCGCTGAATATTTTAATTGTATGGTACCCCGTTGCTGCAACGCGCGGGTAACCTGCTAGTTAATACAAAAGGAGTTACGTGTATGCAAAATTCCAGTCTCACATAGGTTAAAGGAAAAACATTTGACTCAATTATATATTTCAATGTATATCAGATGGGGTATATAAAGTGATGTTTGTAAAATATTAATTCTTGTTGTTGGTTAAGGATAACTTGCAACTTGGTACCGAATCAAATTGTATCAATTGCATCTCATCTTTTCATTTGCTTTCGGTTAGATTTTTGAAAAAAAACGACTAACAATAAACCAACAACAAATAACACGACACTAAACCTAATCCTATCCTCCATCTAATTTCCAAGCAATCAAAACTGACTCGAAACACAAAAAAGAACAACAAATGACCTCATGCTGTTATTCAAACTGAAAGAAAAGATCTTTATAAATCTATACCAACAGCCCATCATCGATCTACGACAAACTTTGCTTCATTTTAATGTACGAAATGTATAAAGAAAGAACAAACAATCATGTTTCATTCACTCTTTCTTTCGGTTTATAACAAATGTAGAATCTACCCGAGATCCTCCAAAGGATCTTGAAGCCAAAGATTCATGCCAAGCTGAAATTGCCGACAAGGTTTAGGGTACGGTTGTGTGTTTTTCGATTGAAGGAGACTGATTTGAAGAGGGTTTGTAGTTATGAGATATGCAACAAGATGAGTGTAGTGTTCGATTATCATAAGTCAAAGTGGGGATCTGTTGTTCAATTTTGTTTCGTATTGCATTTGAAAGAAAAAATAAGGAAAAGAGATGTAGGGTTAAATGAAGATGGAGGCGTTATGTTTGATGTGTATGTAAATTAGGTTAGGCTAGCCCCAATAAGGCCAATCGGGTGTCTATCGAGCCCTCATGGAGATCGAGTGCAAGTCGATCGACTTGTTGTGTGCCTTGTCGATCGGCTCATGTTTAGCTGCATTCAATCGTCCTCAAGATCGACTATTTTCCTTTGTATCCGTTGCATATTACCGTTTAAACATAGGGCTAATGATCAAAAAAAGTACTATACTTGCCACACTTTCTTCTTCAGGGTAGCGAACAAATTTTTTTGCTTTCATGGGTATTATACTTTCAAATTCATCCTCTTTAGGGTATTTTGCAAAAAAGTTGGACATTTTTGCCCCTCTTACCCACAAGAGCAAATGATGGCAAGTATGATATTTTTTTTTATCATTTGCCCTAGTTTTTATTATGTTAAATTTTGGATATGTATTAAGATAATTTATTTAATGATTTATAATTGTGTTAAATCTATGATAAAAATGTTTTGTTTTAAGTTTACACTATTTACTTATTAATCGTATTTGTAATAATTTAATATATACTTAAAAAAGGGAAAATTAAAATCATTCGACAATTATAAAAACAAAAACACTTTTCATTCGATTCGGACATTATAGCTACCTCTTATTAGTAAGATGTGGTAGTCGATTCGAGATGCGGTAGTCGATTCGGATGTGTAACATCTTAATTAAACAAACACACCCTTAATCTAGTCATAGTATACTCTCTAGTCTATGCTTCAACAAGTGACGAATGTAAATTTATATGCAAGTACTTGAGTTGTGATATAATTCCTCTAATTTAGCAGGCGTTAAACCTAATTCGGTTTAACGCTGGCGTTAAACAACTTGAAGTGAATTAGGGCAAATGATAAAACAAAACTTTTTTATCATAGATTTAACACAATTATAAATCATTAAATAAATTATCTTAATACATATCCAAAATTTAACATAATAAAAACTAGGGCGAATGATAAAAAAAAAGTATCATACTTGCCATCATTTGCTCTTGTGGGTAAGAGGGGCAAAAATGTCCAACTTTTTTGCAAAATACCATAAAGAGGATGAATTTGAAAGTATAATACCCACGAAAGCAAAAAAATTTGTTCGCTACCCTGAAGAGGAAAGTGTGGCAAGTATAGTATTTTTTTTATTATTAGCCCTTAAACATAATATTTAAAATGTTTTAGGCTTAAAAAAAAAAATAAAAAAAAAAAGCCCTACTAAACTACCCTATAAATACACAACATATTTACACACTAAACTCACAAATCTCATTTCACACATTCTTTATATTCTTTCCAAACTATGAGTTTTAATTCTTACGAGCTATTCATTGTCGATTCGTCATCAGATGATGAAAATGAAGCCAGTACCGAGTTTATGATGTTTGCGGGCTTGGAGGCTTTTCAAGCGTCATAAAAAATCTCACGAACCCAAGTTAGTATGTATCGTGTGGGTGCTCATAACCGTTTAGTGGATGCTTACTTCAGTGAGACCCCAAGATACGGCGATACAACATTCCATGATCGTTTCCGTATGAGCCGACGACTATTCACACGAATTGTCCGAGATATAACCGATCATTCACCTTATTTCCAACAAACTCCTAATTGTGAGGTCATAATGGAGTTATATGGTGCAGAGTATTTGCGAAAGCCGACGGTTAGTGACATTGACAAACTCTATGCTCATCACTACCAAAGTCATGGGTTTCCTGGGATGATAGGAAGCATCGATTGCACAGATTGGCCGTGGGAGAATTGCCCACATGCTTTAAAAGCTCAATTTTGTAGGGTGATCACGGCAAAGTCTTTTCATTTTATTGGGCGATCGCGTCCCAAGATTTATGGATTTGGCATCGTTCTTTGGTGTCGCGGGATGAATAACGACGTAAATGTTTTACGTGCATCGCCTCTTTTCAATGATCTCAAAGCGGGAGAGCACCGGATGTGGAATTCGTTGCTAACGGCGTGCCTTATAAACGCGGATATTATCTTGCGGATGGGATATATCCGGAATGGTCGGTTATTATGAAGTCCATTAAAATCCAGGACGAATGATCACAAACGAATATTGTATAAGGCGATGCACGAAGCAGCAAGAAAAGATGTGGAGCGTGTTTTGGTGTACTAAAGAAGAAGTGGCTAATGATTAAATATCCTGCTAGAGGGTTTGACAAAGAGCGTCTATCGCATATAATGTACACATGTATCATATTACATAATATGATAATTCAGAGAATGACAGTGGCGATATCTCCGTATTCTTTCCGTGAGCGAGACCGTTCTTATGATCCCATAAGAACGCATGTGGAATCGTTGGAAATTACCAAGGAGATATGCAACAGAACAACTCATCTTAGCCTCAAAGCCGATTTGGTGGAAGACATTTGGCATCGTCAAAATCAAAACTAGTTTAGTCGTTGTATTGTCGTAATGTTTTGATTTTATTTGAATTATTATGTAACGTTTTAATTATTAATGAAAATTTATTTTGTGTTAAAAATGTTAAAAAAAAAAAAAAAAAAAAACTTCGTCGCTCTTATTGGGGCACCTAATCGCCTGAAGGTCGCTGGAGAGAGAAAGTTAACGTGATAGAAAAAATGAGGGAGATTGAATCCCCCTATTGAGGCAGCCTTATGAGTGTAACAATTTTAGTCTGACTAAAAGTCGAGAAAATCGAAAATGAGTAATGCATAATGAGCGTGATTGGTGGGGCTTCATTAACTCCATCACATTAACCCATTAAACCATTACCTATTTTAAATTATTTACTTATATAGCAGCCATCTCTCATTAAGTTTTTTTTGCAAAGTTCATATTCATATTTAAAACTTTATAAAATACGAACATAATATATATCCATGAATGATATGATTGTGTATTTTACATACAATTTCTATCCATTTATCTATGTACACGACATATTCCTTTGAAACATATGAACAACAAAGCGTGTTTCTTTCTAAGTTTGAAATGACCATTTATATTTATACTACATAATAATGTATTTAAGACTTCATATAAAAGTAAGTCTTAAAAATATAAACCTACACATTTTACTATCATTAGTAATTCATATAATTAAGAAAAGAAGCATAATATACAACACTTTAATGTACATAATTTTCAGACGTACAAAACAAGAAGCGTAACGTACACCACTTTAATGTATATATATTAAAAAAACACCACATTAATTCTATTTAATATAGTCAATTAATTAACTGATCAATAAATAAAATTAATACAGTTATTAAAACACCCCTAACATAATAAATACAAATTATCAAGCATATTGTACAACCAAATTAAACACAAAAATCCTACATTAAATGTTACTAATACAAATAATATTCAAGCCCGAACGGGCAACAAGCCAAATGGGCTTGAGCCCGAACAGGCGCAGGCCAAACGGGCACGGGCTAAACGGAATTCTTGAAATCCGTAAATTTATTGTCAAAAAGAACATAATAAACTAAAATACATGATTCACTTGAAAAATTAATTTCATGGTACTTTCCGCCGCAACGCGTGGGTACCCTGCATTAAATGTCACTAATACAAATAATAAAGCACATTATACAAATAATAAAGCCCCAACGGGCAACGGGCAAAATGGGGTTGAGCCCGAACAGGCGCGGGCCAAACGGGCACGGGCTAAATGAAATTCTTGATTTCCGTAAATTTATTGTCAAAAAAAAAAAAAAAGTAAAATACATGATTTACGGAAAAATTTATTTGAGGTACCATACCACGCAACGCCTTGAGTACCTGCTAGTAAAACAATAATGCATAAATCATCTCATTTTTTTTTCTTCTTTAAAACACCATTAAGGGAAATTTACAATTTATTAATGATATTATTAAAATAGCCTCACTCAAAAGTACAATTAATTATCTTATTTATTTTATTTTTCAAATCACCCACTAATTGAAATTTACAATTCATTAATATTATTTATTAAAATACCTCTTCATTCAAAAGTAGAATTAATATACTTCATGGTACTAAAAAAATAATGCATACATCATTTTTTTTCTCTTCAAATACCCGCTAAATAAAATTTACAAATCATTAAGCAGATCGTACAATCCAATATTTCATATAGTTAGACTTTTTGAAACCATGTTTCTAGACTACGCAACGGACCACCATTTATGACCACAACTTAACAATATAAACACCACTAGATGACGCTAAAAATCGCTACTTTAGAACACCCTTTATGTTTAACTGTCATATAATATTACACATCTAAAACAACTAGCAATAGCGGTGACAACCGTTTTGTATCGTCATTGCATCGTGATACATGTGTTATTTGTCATTTTTTTTAATGAAATAGCGTGCGATAAAATTGTTCTATAAAGTTATCGCCGTGCATTAAGTTAACATCATGGAAAACATATAATCGAAAATATTGCTCACTAAATTTTTTGATTACAGGGTGCCAATCGCTGCGACGCACGATACCATGCTATAAAAGATTTTTATAATGTTACTAAATGCATAAACAAGAAAACAAGACAATTCCCAATTAATAACTTATTCTACTGAAAATTCCTTTTCTTCTTCTATAAAAGCAATCCATCAAAAAAACTTTGCGATAACCGAAAAATATATTCACATGAGTAACTGATGCCGCAATACACGACTACCCGCATAGTTAATTTTAACCGGTTATCATAAACAAAATTATATAAAAAAAATGTGAAGCTAATAAGAAAATTGTAGATATTTTTGAGACCCAAAAACATTTTGGCTCTTCTTTATCCCCACCCATTCTTCCCGCTAACATTTTTTCCCAAAATCAAAACCCCAAAAATTTCCCCCCTCATTTCTCTATAACTACCCACTCACTTTTCTTTTCCAGTCTATATTCAACACCCCCTATCAACTACTGCCATCTTCCATCAGCCACCATTTTGGATATAAGGTTTAGATTTATGCTTTTCAAATAGTATTGAATTTTAAATCTAGGGTTTCATCTTCAAATTTTTAATTATTTCTTAAATGTATATTGCTTGTTTGTTTTCAGATATATGTTAAACAAATTATATGTATGGGTTTCTTTTAATGTCTAGTAAATAGTTAGGGTTTGCTTAGTTAAATTTGTTGATTGCTTTCTAAATTTAGAATATAATTGGATTTCAGATTTAGGGGTTTAGTTTGGTACTTAAAGTGGGGCTGTTTGGTACTAAGTTTGAAGTTAATTGTTTCTATTAGTTTTGACAAATTTTGTTCTTATGTATGTGTACTTTTATCTGGTATTAGCAGCCTAAGTATTAAGCAATTTAAGCAAAAGTATTAAGCAAAATAAAGGACTTAGATAAAGGTTGTTTGGCATTATACTTGTAAAAACTTTCAAGGAACTTCACCAAACTATTGTTGAAAATATTATTCGAGTAACCTGAAACTTGGGATGGTTGTTAAGCACTTATATTGTATTGTTTGGCACTTAAGTTGGGCTGTTTGGTTTGCTAGTGACATAGTTATTATAACACAAGTATTTGCTTGTTCAAGTAGATTGCTTATTTTTTTCTAACAATCATTACCATTGTTTAGATTGCTAACTACCGTTTCATTTATGTTTTAGTGAACATGAAGCGTACTTTGGAGTAACCAACTACCAAAATTTATAAGTACCACAAAGCAAATAAACTAATAGACGTGAAGAGCTATACTGTTGCTAACCAACTACCAAAATTTGGGTTTGCACTACCATTTAAGCTAAAAACTTATGATAGAGAAACAAATGACATGTGAATTGAAGCATTTTTAACCACTCATCTTAATACGAGTTGGTACACCATAAATTACGGGTGCGGCTCCGTGGATGTATCTCTAAGTCACATATGCTTCTCGGGCTAATGACATGGATGAACCCAAGTTGATTTCATGTTTACATAAAGTATTATTTTCAAGCTTCTTTTTCCCTTTTTTATGCATTGTATCAATTTAGATGATGTTGCTTTTATCCAAGCTTTATACATTGTTTATCTCGTGGTGAGTCGCCAACATTTGGCCCGTAAGAACTCTAACTATTTCCCCCTTTACGAATGCGTTGTATAAAGCATGAATAAAAGCAACATCATCTAAATTGGTGCAATGTAAAAAAAGGGGGAAAAAGAGGAAGCTTAAGATAATCCTTTATGTAAACATAAAATTAACTTGAGTTCATTCATGTCATTAGCCCGAGAAGCATGTGACTTACATATACATCCACATAGTCGCACTCGTAATTTATGGTGCACCAACTCGTATTAAGATGAGTGGTTAAAATGCTTCAATTCCCTTGCCATTTGTTTCTCTATCATACGTTTTAGCTTGAATGATGATGTAAAACCAAGTTTTGGTAGTTGGTTAGCAATAATATAGCTTTTTGTGTCTTAGTTTATTTGCTTTGTGGTAGTTATAGATTTGTAGCCGATGTGTGAGTCTTGATCCAACAGTGTTGTTGTGAGAAGGTAGAAGGTACAAAGCTTGTTATGATTCTGCATTTGTAGTTTACATCTCTATTATTTAATGTGAAACACAAGTACAATACAATAGTGTATATGTAGTTTACACTAGTAGTTTTATGTAGTCTAGTTGGTTTTCTTGAACCTTGTCGGTGAAGATGTTATATCTGTTTGTCTATAGCAACTTGCATTGCATATTTGCTGCATCTATAGCAACTTCTTAAAGTCTTAATTTTTGCGTTTATAGTTTGTGAAAACTCATCATATTCTGAATATTATAAG
This sequence comes from Chrysanthemum lavandulifolium, assembly GCA_022545495.1. Lineage (NCBI taxonomy): Eukaryota > Viridiplantae > Streptophyta > Magnoliopsida > Asterales > Asteraceae > Chrysanthemum > Chrysanthemum lavandulifolium. Next base: position 50,659,133 of record CM040244.1, read on the forward strand.
TTTGTCTCATGGTACTTCCTTTTATACATCTTTATTTTGCTTATAGTGGTTGAATTTACACTAGTATTAGTCTCAAGAGCATAGTTTTTGTCATATAGAAGTTCTTTACACAACAATATTGCTTAAGAATGATAACATAAAAATTCAAATTAGAGGAAGCTTTCAATCCCATTTTGTTTGAATTGAGGTAGTCATTTTCAGATTGAAAGCGGTATGTTGGTTGGCTATATAAAAATAAAGGCTGGTTATACTTTGATTTGTATTGGTTCCAGAGTTTCAATTTTCATCTCTATCTCCACCTATGCATTGATTTATACTAGGACAGGAAGATTAATGTATGGCAGGTGATGATTAATATTGGAACTTTACGAGAGTTTGGTAAGTTTATTAAGTGTCCCACATTGGCACATAAAGGAATTAAAAGTGGACATACATGTATGAGCAAGATTACTCCAACGTTTAGATGGCTTAGAGTGCTATGTTTTCATTTTGTTGCAAATGAAGCATAATGTACAGAGTTAATTTTAGTGTTATCATTTATTTTAGGTAATTATAATTTTGTAGAGACTAATGTGATTTCATATAAAGCTTGGATGCGGGTCAAACTACTTTATTTGAAAAGTGGATTATACACATCACACCCTAACCCCAATTTCTAACGGGCATGAGATACTAGCTTTGTGAGAGGCAGAACAAAAATGTGTGTGTACATAAGAAATGGTCAAACGAAAACTAAAGGAAGCTTTCAAACTCACTTTGTTTAATTAAGGTAGTGATGTCATGACAGCAGTATGTTGGTAAAACCTTAGTATAGTTCCAAGGCTATAAAGAAAGGCCTGTTTGTAACTTGATTTGTATTGGTTAGAGATTTAGTTTTCAAGACCTCAAAGCAAACATCCGGGTCCACCCGATGATCAATATTGGAACCGCTAAACCAGACCCGATATTTGGCCCGTTCATATGTTTCAATTGTATATACATTTCTTCATACTTGACCTGTTCCATTTTATACCTGTTTTATTGTCTCATTTCCTAAAAAAGGCATTCGCGTGGTTGACTTGTGGACTGCTGGTTGTAGTTCCTTTCCAATTTTGTGTGGTCGAGGTGTTTGTTAACCAGTATCATGTATAGACTGCCATCACGCACCAGCTTCAAACTAGTTGAACTTATATAGATTGTGTCTAACTAGTCTTACAAATAAAGGTGCACAATTTTCTCCTAACGGTTCAGGGTATGTTATGATTCTTTTATCAGTTTTGGACATTTTTAAAACTGCGAGAAATTCTAAGTTTCATCCAGTAGTAATTTGTTTTTGTTGTTGGGATGTTGCGTTATAACAAAATTTTGTTAAAGGAAAGGCAAGTGGAAGCCTAACAGCTTTTACTTTCAAACATCCAATTGGTAAAATATGGTGCTACTCAGTTAGCAAACAGACATGAACTTCTTGTCATCAATTCATATTATCAGGCTAATCAATGTGTTGGTGTATTTTTATGAGCTGTTATAAGGGGATTCTTTGATCTTGCCTCATAAACTGTTTCTTTTCTTGTACTCTGTATTTTGTTTCAAGTCCAACCCAAAAAAAGGCAGAACAATAAAAAAACCATGCAAGGAAATATAATACAATACCAGCATATCTATTTTGGCCATAATTAAAAAGTAACAGACCAATCAAACACCCAATTAACAAAGATTATCCATGTTCTACTTTTGAACAAAAACTACATTCTGGAAGAGCAATCAACATAACTTAAACCCGTAAAACTTAAATGCCTGAATCATCCCGAGTAATTCTTCTTCCAGAAAAGAGAAATCATCATATCACTTGTAATACATCATTCAAATCAGGAACTATCATCATCACATACCGGAAACTGTAGTCTCGGATATTTTCTCTCCTGGCAAGAGTAACAGTATGATGGAGTATATATTAAAGATTGAAGGAGTAATTAGAGTTTTAAGACAAAAAAATAAAATTTTCAAAGGGTACCCTGGTTATTGTAAGAACTTGATGCCATTCCTCATCAGATGTTTCCAGGTGGTTCTTCTTCATACAACACTCGCTGTGGTCATGACGAGGCGCATGAGGGTAGTCATTCATATGTAGATCAATGAGTGACGGTGTTCTGCAGCTTCCTTGCCCACCTTTCCCCCTTAAACGCAACTTAGACTTCTTCTTCTTCTTTTAAAGCTCATCTCTGGAATTAAAAAAAAAAAATTAAAAACAAAAAAACAAAAGATAATACTTAACTAACTGGCTGTGCATCGGATGGATAGATTCTGAAGGGAATAAAAAAAAAAGCATGAAAATATACTTGGTTTGCTTGCCATAATTTTAGTGTCTTCATTTTGCAAATGTGAATGATGATCCTGCAGCACAAAGGTCATGTCAAGTGAGAGACATATGTAAGTCATGAACATACACATTATAAACACAAACAACAATGCATAATGTAACACGAAGATGAAAGAGAATGAAAATTAGTAGTTGTGATCAGATCCTAAAGATAAAAACAAATCATAAATAAAAGAAATTCGGAAATTCCACCATATACACCCGTCTTGTAGACGGCAAACTGGTAACGGGTCCATGTTCAGAATTCCTTGGCATTCCAATTCTTTTATCTTCTCTTTTTTTCAAATAAAGTTTTTCTATGAAAATAAATCACCTATACCTTTCTTCTTTAAAAGAAAAAAGTGCAATGTAACCTCTGAGTTTTAGTTTTGGGCCCATCATAAATGTAATCCCTCGTCTTAAATCAGAAAATGTAAAAGTGAGTCGATATCCTTCATCTTCTAGCTAATGAACTTATACATGAAAATTATATAGACAAAGAAGATGCTGAAACATCTGTATGCAACCTAAGGTGAGATCTAAAGGTCTAATTTGAAAAACATACACGGATCGAAACAAACACAAAATTCATAATCAGGAAACTGGTAAAAAAGAACCTGCACAGAGAGCTTAAAGCCTGTTTTAAAATCATTAAGGTGCCGAACATAAGCTTCCTGAACAGTGAGATTAGAAACATTATCGCAAATGCCCTGAAGCTCATTCTCGACCTTTGATCTGTATTCATTGAGTATCAAAGACACGTCGTTGTCGCGCAACACCTCATCTGATTTGATGAAAGATCGCAAATCAAAATAAACATCCATGACATTCATGTAGGCAAAGATAAGAAGCCTGCGATGTTCCCCGTTTGTGACTTGTTCTTTTCTGAGAAATGACAGCATGAACCGAAGCGTTGCATTGTAATCATCGGACTCTTTGTCAAGTTTCTCCAGGTAGACTTGACATTTCTCTTCATCATCTTTATGCTGTTTCCTCTCGAATTTGGTAAGCTGCGGTGCTTTTTCTTTTTCTTTTCTTGTACCTCCTTTACCTGTGTTTTGTTATGTTATACGTGAGGTACAGTTAAAAGAGAACCAAAAGTAAAACCGGATATATTGTTTTGTAAATTAAGGTTTGGAAATTTGGTATAAATAGGGATCAGCAATTGCAGGTGTCTTGAAAAATAAAAGCATAAGCGCATGAAAAGGAAATTGGACAAAAATTTATAGGGGCTCAATACCTAAAAGCAAAGGCAAATAAATACAAGTGAGTTAATTAAAACTAGCTATGAACCTCTGTCCCTAAAAGAGATCGTAATTAGTAAAAAGAAAAGAAAGAAAGCATACTGTTAGAGGAGATGATATCAGCCAGAGCATATCGTGAATAATAAACCTGCATTAGCAGCAGCAACACACTTTAAATATAAAATAAATAAAACAAAAAAAATATATATATTAGATTCTTAAAAAGCTGGAGATAATTACCTTGGATCTGTATTTTGTGAGATCGCCTTGTTTAAAGTGAACAAGGAAGTCCTTAAACGCCTGCTTAGTTTCTATATCATAAGCTTTATCACAAATGTAGATAAGCTCATTTTCAACTTTTAATCTGCTTTCATTGATGATCAGTGACACGTCATCAGCCGAAGAAGAAGATGATGATGAGAAGAGGATAACATCCAGATTGCGAAGAACACTGTCGATGTTTTTGTACGCGACGTCGAGGGCATCGTTCGGGTCAAAACTTAATATGAAGTAACAAGTTTGTTCGTAAAACGCTGCTTCTTTCATCAGCTTCTCACGCGCCGCCTTTGATAACCTCATCTTCACCGATTTCACTTTTAGGGTTTCACAATTTTGATTTTGGGGAAGAAAGAGTAGCGTATATTATTACACCGACTTCTTTCAACTTACTTTGATGGTCCCTTCACTTTTCTATAAATATTGGGGGCACACTTACATTTTTAGTTTATTTATATATTTTATATTAGACTAAAATACACCGTTGTCCCTAAACTTGGCCAAAAACGTCGTTCTGAACAAAAACATGACATTTTAGTCGCCAGTGGTCCAAACTATGGGTTTTTTAGACTAAACCAGTCCTTTGACCCGTTTTCCGTTAGTCAACTTCTGTTATTTTCCCCATGTGCCTTGCACATGAGGGCAAAATGGTCATTTAATTGTTTTTGTTATACCATCACTATCACCACCCTCCCTGTATCTCTTTTTTATGCTTCTCTAAATTTCTGCTTCTCTGTCTTAAATTAACACCATCACCATTTTCAAATCTCATTCATCCATTCCACTAAAAAACATAAACTCGATCAAACAACAATCTTCATTCTTCTTCTTCATACCCACAGACAAGATTAAAACCCACAAAAATTTTGTGATCGATCCATAGATGGTACAAATACAAAAATACCATAAGAAATTACAATTTGAAATCCAAAACTGCTAATTACAAACCAAAATAAGCAACAATACAATACAATTACCAACAAATGTAAATGTTCAATTGTGATTCACCCAAGACAACAACTTTTTAACATTCTGAAAACACGATGATATACCCGATTACAATTCAACATTCTAAAACAAGGCACATGAGGTAAACTGGAGAAAACTGTAGAGGGAAAATTGAAGGGGGGAAAACATATCCTTGAAGTAGATTTGGCATGCAGCTGTTACAATGTGTGTGTAATTATCGGGTCCTGCTTGAAAGACCATTTCGAGTATAGGGTTTAAGACGGTTTTGATCTGCTACTTATCTTTTGAATAAGATACCTCGTAAGGAAAAAGAAGAGACCCCCTATGAGCTATGGATGGGACGAAAACCATCTTATAAATACTTTCGAGTGTGGGGGTGCCTAGCTAAAGTGGAAATTCTGGCACCCAAAGCTCAAAAGATAGGACCCAAAACCGTTGATTATGTATTCATTGGGTATGCTCATAATAGTAGCGCTTATCGATTCCTTGTGCACGAGTCAAAAAATCCCGAGATACACAAGAATATGATAATGGAATCAAGGAATGCTTCATTCTTTGAAACCGTGTTCTCTTGTTTGACCAAGGAGAATGAAAGGTCATCTAGACGAGATGACGTAGTTGTCCATGAAAAGAGACAACGAAATGATAACATCGTTCACGATGAGAGACAACATCAATCTAAGGAAGAAGATGTTGAACCTAGAAGAAGAAAAAGGCCGAGAATCGAGAAATAGTTTGGACCCGATTATGTTTCTTTTACGGTAGAAAGTGAACTAAAATCTCACCGAGAAGCGGTTACGTCCTCAGAAGGGCCTCAATGGAAAGAAGCCATTAAGAGTGAGATAAATTATATTTTTCATAACCATACATGGGAGCTTGTAGATCTACCTCTGGGTTGCAAAACATTAGGCTATCGATGGATCTTCAAGAAGAAGATGAAAGCTAATGGCACCATAGATAAGTACAAAGCAAGATTGGTGATCAAAGGTTACAGAAAACGAGAAGGTCTGGACTACTTTGACACTTATTTGCCCGTAATGCGAATAACATCCATAAGGATGGTACTTACTATTGCAGCCATAAGAAATCTGGAAGTTCATCAAATGGATGTAAAAACTGCTTTTTTAAATGGAGATATAGATGAAGAGATTTACATGGAACAACCTGATGGATTCACTGCCCCGGGACAAGAGGGAAAAGTATGTAAACTTATCTAGTCACTGTATGGATTGAAACAAGCTCCTAAGCAGTGGCATCAAAAGTTTGACCACGTCATGATCGAATGCGGATTCAAAATTAATGAATGTGACAAGTGTGTCTACGTGAAAGAAACAAACAATGGATATGTCATCTTATGTCTATATGTAGACGATATGTTAATCGTTGGAAGCAACGATAAGATGATACGATCTACTAAAGACATGTTTAAATCAAGGTTTGACATGAAATACATGGGTTTGGCAGATGTGATACCATCATACGAACCCAAAATGGACTTATGTTGAGTCAAACACACTTTGTGGATAAAATTCGTGAGAAATATAATCCATATGACTCCAACATTGCGAGGACTCCTATTGATACGACTAAACATCTATCTAAAAATAGAGGTCAAGGAGTTAACCAGGTGGGATACTCAAGCATTATTGGTAGCTTGATGTATTTAATGAATTGTACGAGACGTGACTTAGCATACGCTGTGAGTAGGCTAAGTAGATATACGAACAACCCAAGTTACAAACACTGGGAAAGTATAACAAGGGTTCTTGGGTACATAAGGTACACTCGAGAATATGGATTGCATTATACTAGATACTTGGCTATTATCGAAGGACACAGTGATGCAAACTGGATATCTGATATAAAAGACTCGAGATCAACAAGTGGATGTGTATTCACACTTGGAGGTGGAGCTGTATCATGGAAATCTTCCAAATAGATGGTTATTTCCAGATCCACAATGGAGTCAGAATTTATCGCTTTAGATAAATGAACCGAAGAGGCAAAATGGTTTACGTCAATTTGTAGAGGACATACCAAGGTGGCCTAAGCCGGTAACGACCATATGTATACATTGTGATAGTCAATCGGCGATTGGCAGAGCTCATAGCATAATGTATAATGGTAAGTCAAGACATATTAGACGTAGACACAATACTATACGATAACTACTCTCTATAGGAGTTATCACTATTGATTATGTGAAATCAAAGGATAACATAGCGGATCCGCTTACGAAAGCATTAAGCGGAGAGTTAGTTAATAAGTCGTCAAAGGGAATGGAACTAAAGCCCATTAAAGAATAAGTTTATACGAAGGAAAACCTAACCCAGCTGACTGGAGATCCCAAGATCTGGGTTAACCTCCCAAAACAAATAAGGGTGTTAATAAACATCCTGGTCCATTCCTGTTACATTCAGTGACATACGAGGTTAAGCCTAGAGCTTTTAATGGTTTAATGAGAAATCACCTATGTGAGAGAGAAGTGGGGTCGCTTCAAATGGAATGTTGGGGCGCATTTCCTAATAGCTCTTGTAGAACCAGGCTAGTGTTCATGACCATAACGAACACGACTATGAGGAGTTGACAAGTCGGGAAGAGTCCCTGTGAACATATATTGTCGCTCACACAAACAACAAATCGGTTCAAAGACATCGCGTTCTCCGACGGCTAGGAGGCTAAGTATATTTCACAAGGGAAGGTTCAAAGGGTAACACCTACCTATCCTATGCAAGACTCAACCGCTGAAATTTTATTAGAAATTTGTGAGTTTTTCTACTCGATCTCCATTCATGTGGGGGATTGTTGGAAAATATTAGTGAAAGAATGAGTTTTCACTAACTTTGGACATAGATTACCATTAGTAAATATAGTTCTTATGGTTAAAGTTAAGGTCACGTAGTCAACTGTGAGGGCTTCGTAACGAGCTTTTATATGTCCAAAATGGAGTTAGTGTGAATGAGATATCGAGTCTCGACGTATGGTGTTTGGAATGAAACTTAAGGAAAATAAACGGGTTCATGTATATCCCACATTGGTGGGTGAACAAGCTGGTTACCAGTCAGTGGAGCTGTTAGACCCAAAGTTTGACCTATTTTAATTCCTTCAAGTTGCAAATTAATGAGAATCATGACAGCAAATATGAGGTATCTGTTACAAGTTTCTGTTTAAACTTTGTAACAACCCATTGAATGGGATTTAACAGGTTTAAATAAGGATTGATCTTCCTGTTAAATTTATCTGTATAAATCCTAGAATTCTCAGCCATTCTAAAGACACCAAAAACATCACAGCTTACTCCTTTTGATCCGAGCATACTCACAACAATTCCAAGAAAGTTTTTCAGGCAATTTGTCAATTTCGACAGTACTCCTGCTCCGGTCGTTGTACCCTGGGAAACAACCGTGTTGTTGTACACGGAATTATTTTAAGGGAATCGTGTTCAACACGAGACTCGGCCTTATTGGTTTTATTCTTCCTGTATAATCTTTTGCTCAGGTACTTATCAGATTTATTTTAATTGCTTTGTTATTCTCTTCGTATCATTATAAATTTGAATTCCTTATAAACGGTATTACTTTATCCTAAAAAAGTTATTTGGGATATCTTTCCTTTACTCTTGCTCCTGTTTTCATAACAACATGGAGAAGACTTAGTAGAAGAAGTGAAGCAGTGTAGGTTGTGTCTTCATTGCCTCAAATTCATCCTATTTATAGAACATAACTTGGTGTATGGATAGATTTGTAGGAATCAAATATACTCCATAGTTGCAAAGCTTACTTGGATTTGAGTCACATATGCAACTTGTATATGCAAGTTGCTCATTTCTCATAGGAAGGAAAGATCAGATTCATGCATCTTATATATGCATGCATAACAATATCTGTGAATAGATTTACAAAGATGTGATATAGATATGTTGGAATCTATTAATACGTCATCCGTGTGCAAATGTTGTAATTGAATGGATATCAAAGTCTGAGAATTCTTTTGCTACATGTTTACTTGAATGGATATTTAATTGATTAAATATATTTTATAAGGTTATCCATTTACATGGTTACCTCATCATTCGGTTTGTGGTCATTTTTTTTTCTCGATTTCTTGCTTTCGACCATGTGGCTATCGTTTTGCGTTTTGAAGGTTATGTGTTTTGTGGGTTTTGATGGCGAGGTGAGGTCCCTCTCTCGACTGTTGATCTTATAGAGTCATTGCAGATTTTGGATCTTTGCTGGATTATAAGGTTGTTTGGATCTTATAGTGTTGGTGTTAGTTGGTTGCATTGTATTAGTAAGGCAGGGCTGGTACCCTTGTGATTATTAGTTGTATGGGCGCTGTAAGGGAGGAAGTGAGTTTGAGAGAGGTGGTGTGATTTAAAGTGTCAACCACCACAAAATCAAATTGCTCCTCACACTTAACCCAACAATGTAAAAACACTATATTTCCATTTTTATCTTTGCGCGCACAACAACATTTATCAGGTAACATTTTTTTTTGCCCTCCGTCATCTAGTTTCTTGGTTCCACCACTGGCTCCGTCTACGAGTACTTAGGACCCGGAATGAGAGACATGGCTGTGTTGTAAAATGGAGAAGCCCCTTGATAATTGCACATGGTATTTAAACTCATTTTATAGCGAAACATGTTATTATTCCATATTATTCGAAGTTCGAACGCTAGATTTGATCAAAGACATGAGGCCGATCTACAGGCCCAATTTTGTGATATGATTGTGAGGCTAAAAGGATGCGGGTAACTGGGTATTGTAATGAAGTGGCCTCTCTCTACCTAGGTTATATTTGGCACGTAGCGGTATGAAACTTTTTAGGGCAATGACCAATGAGCATTTTAAATTTTAAAACTATGTGCAGTAATAGAATTTTGTATCGATCGTAAGTTGGGCGATCGATTGACGACTCAGTCACCCTTGTTGCAGCTAGTCGATCGCTTAGAGGTCTGGAGATTTTTTTTTAATTTTTTTAGGTCATGTATACGATCGAAACAAACACACATATACAAACAAAAATCTCACTTTCCCATTTCAAAATGAAGGTCATCACTCCTGTCATAAAAAGTCGGTTGTAGGTCGTCGGAGAAAGAAAGTTGATGTGCCGGGTAAAATGAAGGTACTTAGTAGTCCTTACTGTGTCTAGCCTAATGGTTATTTGGAAAAAGAGCGTTGAGCTTTACTAATTTTAAAATGCTTTTCTAAAAAGTAGTGAAAGTTGAGTTGTGGCTACTGCTCACACCTGACATCTATTGCTTACTGCTACTTCTAACAAACACACACCTAATAATCAGCCTCAAAGTTGATGCTAGTTTTATAAAAAGATTTTAATAAATAGAGAACTAGGAACTTTTTTTTTTTATTATTTTTTTTCCAATCACATAACATATGAGATAGGCTAGGTGTAGTAGTTACTAACATGATCACCGTTGATTTAGTGACACATTACATTTTCACTTCACCACCAATATCATCATCGACATGTGTAATAAAAAACATCTAACATTTGCACCCAAATGATAAACTTAAAATAGAAAGACAAATATTTGTGAGAAGGACACAAATGATTTTTTTTTCTTTAAATTAGTTCTCGAAAATTTATAAAGAAATTCCACAAGATTGGGTATGTTGGTGGATAAAAAGTTGTGAATGCAACTTTCTTAAAAGTGGAAAGTTTTGACGAAAACAATTATGAAAAAAAAAAGTTTGTACACCAAATCGTTTTTTAGTGCACCAAGAGTTCGTTTTTGTATCTAACTTCTCTTGATTTTTTGCATCAACAATTTATCGTGAAATATAATAAGTTAAAAATTTTGTGCATCAAAATTTCATTTTTGTGCATTAAAAATATGTATAAAAACTCAAAATTAATAAACTTCATTCACAACATGTTTATGCACCAACATCCTCTATCTTTAGGTAAAATCTCATAACTTTTCGAGAAGTTTTAAAATTTTCAAGTCTTTTTTATTCTTCTCTCACAAGTATTTGTCTTTTTATTTGATCTCTTCCCACCTCCACAATATATCTACTTATACACAAATATACCCATATAAACCAACATCACACACACAGCCAAATAACAAGTCGGTCGATCAAGCGTTTGACTTCTCTCATTACGCACGGGACAACCAATCACAAGTCGGTCGATCAAACGACCGACTTCTCTCATATTTCGTTGACAAACGCATGGGTGGGTGCATGATATTATAGTGAAAGACGCGTCGCCCTCACCAACGCGTGAGTGAGGGCCTTATTACACATAGTCGAAACAATTGCTAGCTTACGCCTTCTTAGTCTTTATTTAAGTACTCAAACAACAAAGAACAACCTACTCTTAAAGATTTGATTAAAAAAAAAAGGAAAAGAAAAGAAAAGAAAGAAACGTGTTTTATTAAATTAAAACCAGAAGAAACAATTTTTTTTTAGGGCTAACCATCTTATTCACTGGAAGGTGTGTGGTACGAGTGAATCGCACAAAATGAATTTGTAGAAGAGAATGAAAATGCATTGAAAGAGAATAGCTCAAAGAATTAGATTGGATTTTAGTGTTTGGTACCAACGAATAATCCAGCCGATACATATGCAATATGTTTGATTCTCTTGTTGTTGCAAGCTTAGAATGAGTTAGATTTGAATATCAAAATGTGGCTAGTAGACAAGTTATTCTTTCTAACATCAGAAGTTCCCTAACATTATATCTGGATAACATAAAGTTGATTTCCGAACTAGTGAAACAACATTTTAACTATACTAAATATCGAACAACAATAACATAACACCCGAGGCACCAAATAGCACCAGAAACCGAAACATCAACGAGTTTAAGATAGACAAATTGTTATGTCAACATAACATTCAAATTTAAGATGGTTGTCCTTTTCAAATTTAACAGTTAGAATTTGAGTTTGAATGCTCAATCACGGGTTCAAGCATGTTGAATAATAATTTTCGGTTCCGGTACAACTTGTTGCTCCAAATGATCAAACACTTTTTGTGCACGGGGTGTGATCAATGAAGATCACATAAAAACTAAAAATCAAATGGGTTAATCTCAACCATTTATTTCTTTATCAAAACAATAAAAAGCACTTTCACATTCATTTTTAAAAATTAAATATTGCACAAACCAACCGTTAATCGTTAAGTGAAAGTAATTAAACCATTGCGACTAGAATAAAATTATCTTTATATAAAGATCAAACAATGTATACTTTCATTGAATTTTTTTATATCATTTTGTGCGGTTTTGATATTTACACTACAAAATGAAAATCTTGAAAATTCACAAACATCTTTATATTAACCCAATTTTTATACCAAAATAAGCAGACAAGTGAATGCTTGAATATGTAGATAAGAAGAACCTAGATGGACCGACAATGAAATTACTAGTTCATAGGCGGGTTTATGGCTTATCAGCTTTTTCAAATTAACTGGTTACTTCTTAAAATAACTCTTTGGATCTATAGAGTCGAGCATGTTTACTAGCTTTTTCAAAGCATAGGCTATGTTTTTTTTTTTTTTTTGGGTAAAGGGATAATACCCGGTGAATATATTAAAATAAATAGTTTAAGAACACGAAGAGTAGCAATGAACTACTCTTAGAACAAAAACTACATGGACCAAACACTCTCGATCCATGACAACCAAGATAAAAACACCTAAAAGCTCATATGATTACATGAAGAATAAATCAGGAATTTGTATCTCTAACCGCAATTTTCCATGTCTGCTTGAGCTTGACCACTTGAGCACTTTCCTTGAACTTGATCGATGAAATCTTCAGTCTCACCGTGTCCGAATGATATTTGATACCTCCTCGGTTTCTTCGCAGTTTACTATGAATACGACCATTTCATTCTGCCGGATAAAATAAGAGGTAGTCAAGTAACAAACGCCCCACAATACTTGTTACCGAATTACATTTAGAAATAGGAAGAAGCCAGTCCATCACGTCCTCCCATAAGGGAGAAATAATTGGAAGATCAGCCTCCTTAAAAACTATAAACCACACCTTAGTCGAGAAAGGGCATTCGAAAAACAAATGAACATGAGAATCACGTTGCCCTTTACACAATGGGCATTGAAGCAGGTTTAAGTCGACATGTATGCCGACATCCCATTGCTTCAATCTATCTTGGGTTTTAAGACGTCTCCTCATAACGAGCCATAGATGAATCGAGTGACGAGGGATACTGAATTTAGACCAAACCAAGTGATACCAACTGATGGGATCACTACGCTCTCTAATAGCTTCCTATACTTCATGACTGGAGAAGTGTTTCAACACGCCATCATGCGTCCTCCAATATAGCACATCCTCACTATCATGCAAAAGGGTTGGAACAGTAGCATAATTCAAAGAAGCATACATGGTATACCAAGTATGAGGCCACGCCCAAGAGTTATTACTTACGACATCAACTAGTTTACTTTGGAGACTAAAACCCGCACTACTTATTGCTCTATTCGATACATGGCTTATTAACGGGCTATGTTCGTCTCATTTATCAAACCAAGCAGAAGCCGTCTGCCCGTTACCTAACTTGTACCAAAAATGAGGGCGTATAATATTGCGTATACTCAATAGCTTACGCCAACCCCAACTAATGTTTGATGCACCACAAACATCCCAAAAGCTCCTGTTCTTTAATTTGTATGAATGAATCCATCGAACCCACAAAGTTTCCTTGTGAGTCAAAATTTTCCAAACATGATTTGACATAAGAGCCACATTAACTTTCTCCAATTTTCTAACGCCAAGACCCCCTTCAACTTTAGGAAGACATAAATCATCCCAATAAACTTTGGCTCTACCCGGTTTCAAAGTACCTTGACACCACAAAAAACCGCACATCAATTGTTCAATGTCTTGAATAATGCTAGCCTGCAAAATAAACACGGAAGCCCAATACACATGCATAGACGAAAGAACAGAACAAACTAATTGAAGCCTTCCCGCAAAAGATAACCACTTGTTCTTCCAATCTCCTATCCGTTTTTGAACCCGTTCCACAAGAATTTTGCAATCCTTATGAAGGAGCCGAGACGAAATAAGAGGAACTCCTAGATACTTAATAGGAAGCGTACCTTCTTCAAATGGCATGTTTGGAATAGGCTTTTTGGGGGCTTATGGGGGCTTAAACTTTTAAAATAAACCGCCTTATAAAATAAGTTTTGTTTGTCACACGGGCTTATAGAAGCTTATATAAGCTATAAGCCTCCATAAGCTCAAGTCCATTGAAAGGGGATTATGAGAGCTTATGAGGGCTTATAGCTAGTTAAATTACTTAAATATTCTTCATAATATAATTGATTATCACGCAAAATCCGAAAATTTGTCTGAATTTAATTTGATATATTTTTATGCGATTTTACATTAATAAGTTTCAGTTCCAACTTATTCATCCAACAACTAAAATTTAAGCTCCAGCTTTCGGCTTATTACATAAGCCCGAACCCTAGCTCCAACCCCAGTCTATTACGGCAACCAAACCCAATGTCTAGCTTGAATAACCACCCTTTGAAATAGATCCATTTTTTTTAACCTTATTTTTCTCATCTATAACAAGAACATATACATCCGATTGTAAATGCTTGATGTTCTTAAATGTTTTTGTTTCATATGTTGTTATGTCTAGTGGGATGATGTATTGAGGATTAACGTATACATCATTTTAAGTTTTAACCTGTGAAATCTAGTCATCTGTCAATCTTTGAATAATGATCCGCTTGACTCTAATTGGCTGACACGCAAGCGTGTTATTTGCTTAAACCTGACTTAAATAAGCCTTATTCATGTCGGGTTGATCGGGTTTTGGGGATGAAACTTTTTACATGTTCTCGACCCTAATCAGGTAAATCGGGTTTCAGGTGGTTACAATTATCCGCTCGTTGCTACGAGAGCAAAAACATTTATTTTGTAAGTACGAAATATTTCATTTTGTAAGTATGAAATAAAGTTGAAACAAATATATAAAGGAGTAATTATAAATAGTTTTATAGCTTGAGGGTGAGAATGTTATGTTAATAAAGTTAAAAGAATGTTAAACTATCTCTATTACTTATAATACACGGATGCATCTCTCTTTTAAAAATATTTCAGACTTTCAGACTTGTAACAAATTAAGCATGATGTACAACACTTGAAAGCACATCATTTTCAGACTTACAACCAAATAAGCATAGTATACAACATATTAATTCACATATTAAAAAGACAAAACACCACTTTAATGCTATTAATGTGGTCAATAAATACAATTAATGCAGTTATTAAAACACCCTTACATAAAAAATACAAATTATCAAGCATATTGTACAACCAACTTAAACACAAATCATGCATTTAATGTCACTAATACAAATAATAAAGCACATTATACAAATATTCAAGCCCGAACGGACAATGGGCCAAATGGGCTCGAGCCCGAATGGGCACAGGCCAAACGGGCTCGAGCCCGAACAGGCACGCGCCAAACGGACACGGGTCAAACGGGCTCATATTATATGAATCGCTTTAAAAAAAACTCAAAAAGACAAAATAAATTTCTTAGTTAAGGATTAAAAATATGTCACATGAAATTCTTGATATCTGTAAATTTATGAGCATAATAAACTAAAATACATGATTCATCGGAAAATTTTATTTCAGGGTATCCGCCGCTGCAACGCGCGGGTACCCTGCTAGTAAAGGATAATGGAGTTAAAGATTAATTTGTAACCTTTGTAAACTTGATTTTTGTTTTGTTTTTCTTTTTTTTTTTTTGGATTATTTATTTATTTATTGACATTTCACGAACTCTCCCCGTTCATATACAGTAAAATGAGTTGTGAAAAGTTATTATATAAATGAGGGTTGTCAAGGCCGGATAAGTCGATGGCGCTAATCAACATACGCATTATTTAAACATTATTTTACCTTTGTAAAAAAAAATAATAAAAAATAATAAAAAAAAATTAAAAAAAAAACCCCTACCTGAGGAAGATCATGAATGTAAACAATATTTTTATTGTTATAACGTAGACTTTAATAACAAAGTTGACTAGAATTATAACATTTATTGTGGTTAAATAAAAATAATTTGGTTTTTCTTAT
Organism: Chrysanthemum lavandulifolium; assembly: GCA_022545495.1. Classification (NCBI taxonomy): domain Eukaryota; kingdom Viridiplantae; phylum Streptophyta; class Magnoliopsida; order Asterales; family Asteraceae; genus Chrysanthemum; species Chrysanthemum lavandulifolium. The sequence continues at coordinate 50,675,064 of CM040244.1, forward strand.
TTAATATCTTTTAAATTAAAAACAATAATGAAAATAATATTTTTATTGTTAGAATGAAAATAATATCTTTTAAATAACAAAATATTTAGGTTGTTATTATTAGGGTGAAAGCTAACGATACATAACATAGTTTTTCAAAACAAACGATGTACGCAATGAACTTTGAAAATTACCATTGTACGCAAAATACTTTCAAATTTGGAACGATGTACGTAATATAACCGGGATCTAGTAGGTTAACAGGTCACAAAGTTTGAAAATTGGCAGAAATGGTCTATGTGGCTTGCGTTGACTTACTGGTCATCCCTTAACCTTTTTTTCTGTTAAAAAAGTTACAGTAATGGTACTTATGGTTATTGACTTTCAGATTTAGTCGGTTTTTATACTTTTTCACCCGCTCTCTTACGTTTTTATCCGTTTTTATCGGTTTTCTTCCGTTTTTGTCCGTTTTTCTTAAGCATTTTTTTAGATTTTTGTCCGTTTTTATCCATGTTTCTTGCACTTTTTCTATTTTTATTCGCTTTTGCCTGTTTTCATCTGTTTTTGTCATTTTTTTTTTACATTTTTGCCCGTTTTTCTTACATTTTGTCTGTTTTTCTTACGTTTTTGTTTTTTTTTTACTATTGCAACATATTGATAATTTTGAAATTTTTTTTCAAAAAGAAAAATATTTAAAAAAAAATTGAAAAAAGTTTTTCCAAAAAAAAAATTGGAATTTTTTCGCAAATTTAAAAGAAAAAATTCCAAAAAAATTTTGAAAAAAAAATTTCCGGAATAAAAATTTTGAAAATGTTTTTCTTTTTGAAAAAATTGGAAAAAAAAAAAATTCCGAAATAAAAATGTGAAAAAAAATTGGAAATTTTTTTGAATTTTTTTTTTTCAAATTTGCGAAAAAATTCCAATTTTTTTCTGGAATTTTTTTTTTTCAAATTTTTTCAAAATCTTTTTCTTTTTGAAAAAATTTTTCAAAATTTTCAATATGTTGAAATAGTAGAAAAAAAAACAAAAACGTAAGAAAAACAGACAAAATGTAAGAAAAACGGACAAAAATGTAAAAAAAACGGATGAAAATAAGCAAAAACGAATAAAAATAGACAAAATGTAAGAAACATGAATAAAATGGACAAAAATCTAAAAAATGGTAAGAAAAAGGGACAAAAACGGATGAAAATTGATAAAAACGTAAGAAAAACGGACAAAAATGGATTAAACGTAAGAGAACAGGTGAAAAAGTATAAAGACGGACTAAATCTGAAAGTCAATAACCATAAGAACCATTAGCGTAACTTTTTTAACTGAAAAAAGGTTAAGGGATTACCGGTGAAAGTCAACGCAAGCCAGAGGGACCATTTCTGCCAATTTTCAAACTTTGTGACCTGGTAACCTACTAGTTTCCGGTCATATTACGTACATTATTCCAAATTTGAAAGTATTTTGCATACAATGGTTATTTTCAAAGTTCATTGCGTACATTGTCTGTTTTGAAAAACTATGTAGCGTATCTTTAGCTTTCACCTTTATTATTACTACTACTATTATTTATTTATTTATTTATTTATAAAAACATTACTTCATTAGAAATCAAAGGGATTTTACAAGAAATTGGTGGAAAGCCGAAACACTAGTTGGGCTCCCACACTCCTTGTTATTATTATTATTATTATTATTATTACTATTATTATTTATTTTATTTTTTTTAATTAAATCACACTTTTATTAAAAACTCATGGGATTACAAAGATTAGTGGGGAGCCTCAAACCAATTGAGTCCCACACCTCTAGAATGGTAAAACAAATCCTATTAAAGATATGAACTAACTGCACGCTCCCAATGTCCCGAGTCATCGAGAAGCGTCGAATCGCTTGAGTAAGGTGATGCATCTTTCTCAAGTTCTCCAAAAGAGGAAAAGAGAGGGGAGAAACCCATACCCAATATCCGCACATTTGGCCTCGTGCTTGACCCGCTTCTGTTGAAAGACATCACCGATCGCCGCCACAGTATTATTATTATTATTATTATTATTATTATTATTATTATTATTATTATTATTATTATTATTATTATTATTATTATTATTATTATTTTTAATTTTTTTATTATTATTCATCACTTTATTAGAAACTCGTGAAATTTACAGGAAGTTAGTGGGAAGCCGAGAAACTAACTGGGCTCCCACTCCTCTAGCAATAGAAAAGCTAATTCTACTACAGATATGAGCAGCAACACGTGCTCCAATGTCTTGGATTATCGAGAACTTCCGGATTCGCTTTAGTAAGGTCACTGCATCTTTCTCAAGTTCCCCAAAAGAAGAGAAAGAGAAGAGGCGGAACCCATATCCAATATTCGCTCACATAGCCTCATACTTGACGCGTTTATTATTATTACTATTATCACTACCTAATAAAAACACCTAGAAAAATCTTTTATCTCAAAAATTTCGGTTTTCTTTTATTATATAAAATTGATTGATGTTCACTCTAATTATATAATGGACAGGGCCACAGGGGTGGATTTACATTGAAGATGTGCATACCCTATCTAAAAGTTGAGTAGTGTAAAAAAGTCCGATTTAGTAAAATTATAGGTGCATACCCAATTCTAAATCACCCTCTAAAATTCTAGGTGCATACCCAATTCTAAAAGTGCATACCCTTTAAGATGTAGTAAATTTCTAGGTGCATACCCAATTCTAAATCACCATTGGTTTTAGATGGAAAAAAAAGACTCTGTAACCATTTTAACAGGTATGCAAGTTTTGAAGAAGAAGGAGACGTAGGTCATGGGTATTAAAATAGGTCAAGATGTGAAGTGATTTTTATTGTATTAAAATAATAACTAGCCCAGCAATTAGGCCCACCTCATTTATAACTTTTTATATGTAGTTTTAACATGCTTATTTTTTCTTTTATATTATTATGTTATGTTTTGCTTATACGATTTCAGGATTAGTATTCCAAATAAACTTTCATTTGAGTCTATTTACACTATTCAAAATTATTTTGTTGTGTGTGTCATGTAATGGTATAACGGATATACTTAGAAATTTGTCTTATATGTTTTAAAGTTTGTTATTTTGGGGTAATGAAACAAAATATGTCAAGTATACAATTGTGAACGTGTTTTTTTTTTAAATACTAGATAGCCTACACTTTAGTCTTTTTCATCTTATAATAGTTTTATTAATTTTTTAGTTGATACCAGTAGTGATTAAAGTTTGTATTTTTCACATCACATGCATTACAAAACATGAGAAAAGCTTTACTTTTTTATCTTATTCGATTAACACGAAAACCAAATGGATATTAGGTAAAATAATCGGTTGACGTTGTATCAGATTGACCAATTTTGACAAAGCAAATCAACTTTATTAGCTCGGATTAAAAATAAAAATGCGCGTAGTCCACATTCCAGAAACCCGACCCAATAATATAGCCCGAAAACCAAATTTGAAAATTACTCTACTATAAATTGTGCATACCCTATCATGGATTTCTGGATCCGCCACTGATAGTGGAGACTATGAAAGTAAATGTATAAGGTTCATTTGGAAATTATATGACCTTTTTTAGCGTCGCAATTGTTTTGTGAAGAGGATCAATAACATCGAGTATGAAGAATAAACTCCCTTGTATGATTCACTTTTCTTGTTTGTAATGGGAATTAGATATATAGCCACTAATATATGAATATTTGCATATTTTCACAAAATACAAGTTTTCAATACATAATGTATAATGATGTTTAAGCATGCTTTGAATATATATAAAAATATGCAAATTTTAGTAGATAAATATGTAATTGCCAATTTTTATATTTGTCGGAAACATAATTTCGTTTGTTTTGGTTCCCGTGGTTAAGACTTGATGCTACCATGTCTTGCAAATTAGCACATGCAAAAACGTTAACAATAGATCAATACCTCACGTAGGGGTGTGCACGGTCCAAAAACCGGACCGGACAAGACCGGACCGGACCGAGACCTGATTTCGGAAAAAATCATGGACCGAGACCGGACCGAATGTGGTCGGTCCGGTCTCGGTCTGGGTTGGTCCGGTCGGTCCGGTCCAACAAGACCAAATTTGTCTAAATTCGTCGGTTTTGGTCGGACCGGACCGGACCGATGACCGAATTAGCCCAAAATCCGAGACCGCGGACCGGACCGAATGTGGTCGTTCCGGTCCGGTCTCGGTCGGTCTGACGGTCGGCCCGGTCCGTTCGGGTCGTATGCTCACCCCTAACCTCACGAGGCTTAACACATCACATTTAGTCATATCCTTTTAAAACTTGCATACTAGAAGACTTTGGCTGAAACAACCATGTCCTTACGCAAAACAACATTGTTGGTATCTCCAAGTATGACACAATAGGAGAAGCAGGGCTACACCACGGACGCTACCAAAGGACATTTAATCTTTAAAATTTCCCTCAATGATCAAGTTCATCCTGAGAAAAAAAAACAGTAACAAAGATATATTATGGAGTATATCTAGGCTTACACAAAACCATTCCAAGTCTTAAGCCAAAGAAATAATAATTTATGAATACCTCTAGGCGAAATTGAGGACTTCCCTCAAACATATTTGCGAGATCAAGTTCATCCTGAAAAAAAAATAGTAACAAGATATATTACGGAGTATATACCTAAGCTTACACAAAACCAATCCAAGTATTGAGCCAAAGAATTAATAATTTATGAATACATCGGAGTAATTACACAGAGCAGAAGGATCAAGAAGACCTGCAACCAAATTAGGTAAAAATTTATTTAATGTCCTAGTTGTTCACAAAACTTGACTATTGAAATGGCCAACAGATCCCCTAGAAAGATATGTACTTCTTGGCCACTTGATATCAGAATATTTGTGATTGTGTGCCATTGTGTGCAGTGAAATGAAAAGGAATTTGTGTGCAATATTGGTGTAGCTATTGTGTGCAAAGTATTTGTGCAGATAAGAAATAAGGAGGGAATTTTAAAACATAAAAGTAAACTGTATTGATGATTACAAACGAAAATTACATGTCCTATATATATGTTTTGAAAGGGTATGACCAAAGGTTGTGTTGTTTCATGGATAAGGCAGTTATGCCTTTTAACAACCTTAACTGTCATGTAACTGTCCCTTTCAATAACTGTATAAACGATCAAAAGGCATGGCCAATATTATGTCTAAGTGGCTCTAGCCACATTTACCTAAGGCTGCAGTCATTTGATCATTAAGGATCAAGGCTGCATATGTCTTAATATCTACAAACAAATGAAATAGTCTTAAATAACCATATGATTTTAATTTCAGATACAACCAAAACCCTTTGAACCATGGATATCGTAATTAGTTAAAATTGATTTAACAAATATAAATTATAAACACATAAAAGAAAAGAAATAAAGTGATGATAATCAATAAAAAAGTTACCTGAAGAGAATCAACATACTTCTGAACATCCGCCTTAATTGAGAGATTAGACAACTTATCGCAAACTTCGTTTAGCTCCTTTATAACTTCTGATTTGGATTCTTTGATGATCAAAGAGACATCAGTCGCTGATGATGATGATGAGATGTTCTGACATAAGTCACGATGAACACCGTCCACTTTCTTTGAGACGACAGTCAGGATGTTGCGATCCTCCATCGTCACTGGATCGTCATCGTTGTTTGTGACAGAGATTCTCTCCATGAACTCAACCATTTCTTTGAACACATTGAGCTCTTCTTCAAGTTTCTCCATTTTTGATGAGACACGATATAGTTTTAGAGTGATCTTAGAAATTTAATAGGGTTTTAGTGAAAGAGAACGCGGGATATAAATTATCAAATATTCATTCCTAAAGAAGCGAATCTATTCTGCAAATAGTGTATTTTTGTTACGGCATGTTCAATGTTAATTTTGTGAACCAAACTTCACATAGCAAAAACAAATTATTATTTTTTTTATAACAAATCCTAGTCATAACTACTAGTAGTTTTTAACAGCCGTTTATTAACACGGCTTGAGAAAATAATATTTTTTAGATAAACTTAGTTTAACTTGTTAGTACAATGCTTCTATTCGTATTATGTTATCCGACATATTTTAAGGAACAATGTTGACAAATATTTATGCATTTTTACTAATTGTAGTACATCTTTGACTTTTGATAAATACTTTACGTTTATCTTCCTAAGATGTTTCCCGCCTATATATATCAGTGACTTAAAACATCCTACTAAAATGTTTAAGTCATCAGAATAAAAGAACGTTATGATCAATCTATATGCCATTTGAAGCAGAGGCGGAGCCGGTGGGGGGCTGGAGGGTGCTCGGCCACCCCCAACCGGCCCAACTAGCCTAGCATGTAGCTTGGTTTCCTGCCCACGCTTTATATAAGTCTTCAATCTAGCCCCTGCCAATGCCTGATAGAAAGAACCAAAGAAAAAAGAAGGAAAAAAAAGATACATTGAGATGAAGATGAATGATGAAGAAGCAGAAACAGAGAAGGAAGAGGACAGAAAAACGGCGTAACAAAAATGTAGCAGTTTAGTAGACCTATTTTACTTGTAAAGTTGACAGGCCCAATATACATATGAAGCCCATCAAACATTTTAACATCAAAATATGTTTTACATGAAAACAAAAAAAGGTATACAAGTTAGAAGTTAGTGAGTTACTAAAGAAAAACTTGACTAATATAACTAGGTAGTTTAAGCAACATAAACGATTAACATGTCATTGTGATATTTTATTGGATAGTTCTATTCTTTTTCCAATTTTAAAATTTAATATAACTTTGATATTGTCTAATTTATGTCCGGTCTTTATAACTTAATAATAGCTAACATGCGTATTTTTTGCATTTAAAGGAAAAGGTTGCGTCAATGCTTCTACGGATCTATGTATATTTAACATGAAAATTATCGCCTCATAATGCCACCATTGTTCTTGCTGTCTTTGAAGTCTTCGGGTCGTGCAGACAATCTAGTACTTGAGTTTATATCTGACTATGCGAGTATTGTAAGTAAACACGTGTTGTATATGCGTTTAAAACTCCATACCGGTATATGCATTTAAAATCAGTCGGGTTGAACCATTCACTAACCAAATTTGTGAATTGTGTGTTATTGAAAAAAGTATTTACGGCCCCCCTCAACCCAAAATCCTGGCTCCGTCCCTGATTTGAAGGAACAAATGTATACTACTCTATATTTACACGTTATATAATATTGTGACGAATATTACACAACATTAATTGACTAGCAAATATATTCACCATCAATCGTCACAACTTCGTAATATTATTAACTGCTGTTTTCGTATAGCCATTGTATTGCGATAAAGCTATTCCCTTGTGACAACCCACACTTTCAAAAGTCAATACTTACTTTATAACTCGAGTTTTTTCATTTTGCAAGTTTACGTGTTCCATTAACTCATAACCCGGGAAGTTATCCCGCATACAACATATAATATTATAGAACACGTAGCAACGCTAGACTAGTCTACTCACAATAAACTTATTACGATCATTTTATAAGTATTACGTACGTGCATTACCATTTTTACGTAAACCGTCTACGTAAACACGTTTTCATTAGTGGATGCATGCATGCGTATTAACTCATAAATTACAATATATACTCTCAAACTATAATTACTTTTACAAAATTAAACACTACCCACTTTGCATTACACATTTTTTTCCTATTTTTTCCTATGCTTACTAAATGTATGCATGTAATCTATAAATCTCTAAACCTTATCAACAAAACCAACCAGTTTTGGGTAGATTTCACTAATACCAATGTTTCCAAAACTAAACACACCAAATAAGTATAGGATTTATGTTTAAGGTTTTCTACTTTAGGCATTAATAAACTAGCAAGTATACACACATTACACACACACAAAAATTTCAAGCAAATTTCCTCGTCCTCTCTTTGTTGTGTTCGGCCAAACATCAAACCACCACACCAATTCATTTCCAAAATTCTTTCAAGTGATTTCAAGAAGGTTTAGGGTAATACTTAAGGATCTTGGGTAACTGGAAGCAACAAGGGTTTTGTTAAGGTGGGTAATATTATTGGAGGTTATTAATGCAAGTATTTGGAAACATTGGGTTTAATAGTGTTCATATAGTGATCATATAATTAATTCCATCACATCTTTGTAAGGAAACGTTCTTACCATTTAATTCTAACGAATTACATACACATATACATTATTTACATATAAAAATTATCACCATAATATGTTGTGTAAAATATTGTGTTTGAAAAGTGATATGCAAAAATATGATTTGATATGCTAAAGACATGATTTTATGTGCTAAAAATAAGTTATTATGTTTTATTTGTGATTTATATTCTTGATAATTGGTGGAAGGGAATTAGGTTAGTTGAAGTTGTTGTTGAGTATTAAAGATGGTAAAAAATAGGTTGAATGGATTTGTGAAGTTGGAGTTGTGATTTATAGTAATTAAAGTAGTAAAAATGTGTTAAAAGTGGTTTATACAAAAAATAAATAGTGGCTGTTCCAAATTGGATTTTACAGAAAAATGAACATTAGAATAGTAGATTAGGAGTATGAAAATAGAAAATAGACTCAATAACGTAAACGTGACTGCTTGAATCACTAAAAACGGACCAATAATGAAGGAGATACTTTAATTTGAAGTTACGATACGATAAAATTGTACCTACTGTCCTAAAATGTGTTTCGCAAAAGACTAAGTTTATATTTTATGACTTTTGACTAAAACAATAAAAAATAGACTTAATAAGGAAAATTTGGTCGCTTGAATCACTAAAAACGAAGCTAAAACGAGAAAGATACGTTAAAACGAAGTTACCACAAAATATTAAAATTACCAGTTCAACAGTCCCAAGAATAAACCATGTGTCGAAACTGTTTTCTGAGTGACTATATTCGGGTCAGTTTTTCTCATAGATAGGATCCGATATGGTATAATAATATCATCGAGTAAAACGAATAACTTACGGCCTCCCAAAGTCACCTGAAAACTGCCCAGAATCGTTGAAAAAAGCCTGAACCTGCAACAAAATGGTCTTTTATTTATATGTTCGAGTCCAAATGAGTCCGGGTTAATAAAGTACTTTTGAAGCCCACATAGTCCACTATTACCGGAAGTTGAAACTTCTCAAAAAACTGTAATAATGAGCAATTTACGAACAACCAAAGTATACCACTTGACCATTTTTGAAAGTTTGTAAAAATAGTAAATTTTGTGTAAACTCGACGTAAAATCTTATTTTTCATATTTAATATAACGCATTGAAATTAACATTTTATTATCATTTTGATTATACCATAAGGTTTAAATAAACAACTAAGTAACATAAATACCTTATATTATGTAATAAAATACAGATATAAATCCTAATCCTAAGATACTACAAAAACTACACACTCTTTATAATTCCATATGTTTTCTTCTTTTGATAAGAACAAATTCACTATTTCCTTGCTTAGTCACACGTTTTGAAAAATAAGAAGACAAGACCAAATCACTTAACCTTTAAGAAGACTAGGCGAGTACCCGTGCTTAGCGGTAGCGACTTCTAGCATCAGATAATTAATGATTTGTGATATTGTGGTGGGTGTTTTGTGTAGCGTTTGAAATAAAACGTGAACCGATGAAAATGCAATTGCAAACGGTTGTACTATACGATAACTAAAGTCTAGAAAAAATTCTTAACATGTATCAAACAACATATAAAATCATTTAATGAAAGTGAAAGTAAACATTACATCACTTATGAGATAAAAACTAACAACACACGTTACTTGTCGCGTAAAAACTAACAAAGATGGATTAATGTTGTCGTTGTTAAGAAGAACGGAAGTACCAAAATTACCATGAATGTGATTAGCCCAAAATAAAATAAAATAAAAATGGGCTAATTTTGGCTATTTTTGTAAAAAATTTGGGCACATTTAGCTCTATCTTTTTTTTTTAAATGGGCGTATTTAGCCTATTGAAAGTTAAATGTGCACTAAACGGCACATATTTTCTCTTAATTCTAAAACATTATAATCGTTTTTTAAGAAAACCGTTTTGACCCAACTGTCATGTTGACTCGGTTTAAACCGACCCGTTTTTGACGGGGCTGTTCAACGGTTGAACCACCGAGTCGAACAGGGTTTCAAAACATTATGTTCAATCCAAAATCTTCAAACTTTTATTATTTTTCATTTAGAATCCTTAAACTTTTTTTAACACTAAACGATGTGTCTCTATATTCAAACATAATGTTTTGTGTTAAAAAAAGTTTAAGGATTTTAAATGAAAAATAATAAAAGTTTGAAGATTTGGAGATTAAACATAATGTTTTGAAATCCTGTTCGACTCAAGTGGTTCAACCGGTTGAACAGCCTCCGTCAAAACAATCGATGAACCGAGTCAACCCGACAGTCAGGTCAAACGGTCAAATTAAACATGGTAAACCCACGGGTTTGAATCGTCCCGTCAACCGGTTTTAGATATGTATTAATAGCTTCATATTTTCACTTTTTACTTTTTGATTTTTCCTTTATATATAGTATAGCAGGGTACCCGCGTGTTGCGGCGACGGGTACCCTGTGACGATTAACCGGAGAAATAGATCTCGATAAGACCTGATTCACCAGTTTGTATCAGTTTCAATGGGTCCTCTCTAGTTCGTTTTCGGATGCCTGTCATTGGTTAGCCGAACCGTTGGCGACACCGGTTCTCGGTTGAACCCGTTGGTCTGGTCCGATTTTCAAAACTATATGTATCATCAACTTGTTAGCTTGTATAAAGCTTTGTGTGTTTTATTAATTTGTATAATGTGTATAATAACATGTATTTTTCATTTTAAATTGTTTTAAAAATAATATTAATTAGTGTGTTTAATTATTTTATATTTAGGATTATGTTGTAGCTTGTTTAAATTATACATTATTAAATTTTATTGTATTTTTTAGTAAGGGGTGTTTTAATTGGTTGTTTTTAATTTTGTAGATATGCTTTTAATTAGTTGTACAATGTGAATAAATTATTGTACTTTTAAGTAATGGGGTGTTTTAAGCTATTAAAACTAATAAAACAGAGTTTTGAGCCTTCCTTTTCATTAATATTTTCCAAAATTAACTTGCGCTCTCAGTTTGACACGTGTATTTGAAAGAGTTTCTGAAATCGGATCACATAAATAGAATGTTTATCACGTATTAAAGACCATTGATAATATTATCGACCGAAACATAGGAAATTATTTGCTACGTAGTATTAAGCTTCCATTTATTTTTATTGTTGTTACTAAAATTAAGTTTGCAATTAAGTTTCTAACATTAATTGAGCAGAGACATTTTATTTTGTTAATTCACAAATTCATGCTAACCAAAAAATAAATTCTCACCATTCAAATAGTTTGAAGTAATAGTGGGGATTAATCAAAATTTAAAAGGTAAACTTAAGTCCATGTTTTATTTTTAGTTTTTTTTATTTATCTTTTTGTCTTTCTTTATTATTCACATATTTTTTTGTCTTTAATTTTTTAATTCATGTTTTCTTTTTTTTAAATTCATGTTTTTATATTTCTCACGTTTATTTTTTTTAATTCACGTTTTTCTTCGCTTTAACACGCTTTCATCTGTTTTCACACGTTTTCATTTGTTTCGTTCGTTTCCCTTTTTCGTCCGTTTCGTTCGTTTTCATACATTTTCATCGGTTTTCTTTCATTTTGCCCATTTCCATATGTTTTCGTCCGTTTCCAAACGTGTTTTTAAGCTTTCATACGTTTTAGTCCGTTTTCTTACGTTTTCGTCCATTTTCATATGTTTCTGACTATCACAAGTGATATTCAGAATATTACTTGTGATATTCAGAATATCACTTGTGATTTTCATGTTACAAAACATTAGTTGAAAATCACTTGTGATATTCTGAATATCACAGAATATCACTTGTGATATTCAAAACGAATAAAACGTCTGAAACGGCCAAAACATTTAAAATGGATGAAAATGTATGAATAATGGCTAAAAGTAAGAAAAGGACGAAAACGTTTGAAAATGGACGAAACGTATGAAAACAGACAGACATATGAAAACGGACGGCGTATGAAAGCATGATGAAAACGTATGAAAGCGAAGAAAAACACGAATTAAATAAAATGAATTAAAAACGTGAATTAAAAAATGTGAATAAAAAGAAAGACAAAAGACAAGAAAAAGCATGGACTTATGTTTGTCTATTAAATTTTAGGTTAATCCTCACCATTCGATCAAATTAGATGGATGGTAAGGATTTGTCTCTTAAGAAACATCAAAATAAGAGTAAGCAATTGAACTTTTCTCTAATTGAGCAACGATCTTTGCATGAAAGACTTTTGACATATTTGAAGTAGAGTAAGTATTAATAACCATAGATATGGAATGTATTGTAATTTTGTAACGTGCAAAAGATATTTTCGAAATCTCATCTCCACAATCAGACAATCAGTATGTTATGCATATCTTATTATACTACAATGAAACAAAAACTTATTTTAGGCAATATGCTTTTTTGATTTGCGAATCACAATCAATTCTATGCATACATTATGCTTATCTTGTGACAGTGAAACGCTTCTAAAAGGCTCAGTACATAAAACGCAGTGTCACCATTCATCTATATTGATAACTGAAATAAGATTGTGTATAATTCTGGAAACTATTTAATACGGTTTAAATTACTCCTCTATATAATGAATTTACTATAGATCTAGGTACTACAAATTACGGTTGTATATTGCCTTTGGAGAATCCTCAAATGCCAAGACGAAGCTTTTGGAGCCGAAGATAGAAAAGGCCTAACATATTGGTATTTCATCCAATCCAACTTCAGTTGTTCCTTTTATCATGTTTGGTCTTTTGTTGCACTGTTTTGGTTTAAAGTTCATCTAATTAGTTGACATAGTTGAGTACGTTAAGTTAACGTCATTTCCTTTATCTCTTAAGTATTGTAATTAGCTACAGATTCTCATGATGACTCGGGTGACGATGGTGGTGATGAGGTGGATTTTGACGTAGTTGATCAATAAGAGGACGATGACGATGCTATAGAACACCATGAATACGAAAAGTTTTGTATGAATGCATCCTCCGAGACGATGAGTTTGATGATTGATCGAGGTACAATTACATATAACCGTTTTGAAATTTGTTTTAAAGTTATGCTTTATTCTATCTACATATAATTGATCATCTTTGTTTTTGTTATCGTGTAACTAAGAAGACTTTTATGGGCGGTCGTATTCAGGCTTTGTTGTTTTGGGATTTTACGTTTATGGTCGTTAACAAGCATATGTAATATCATTGTGTGTTTTACAGTAGTGGTTTAGAAGCTTTAATATTAAGTAGTCATATGGGATGTATTTTGGACATTTATTTTTCAATGTAATATATTTTGTCAAATTGCAACAACATCAATTGTTTGCGTTTGTTGTGTTTTTGGCGAATTGTGTTCGTACCAAAAGTATGTCTTAAGAACCACTTATCTTAACAAAGTACACATAAAGTAACGTTTGAATGGTTCAACAACAAATGCTTCTTTGCGGGAAAAGAAAAATTCATATGAAGTACAAATTTATATATGGAGCATTTTCATATCTACCCAACAAAAACATGAAAATTTCATATTTACCCAAATGATGTTTTAAAAGCATTGTATAATATGCATTCAATGGTTGTATTTTGGGTATATTTTTCACCAACAGCACCAGCATCAGCAACAACACCAACATAATTTATTTTTGTCAAACATACCTTATTTACTTTGAGTTACACTTTTATAAGGTTTGTTTTAGTCTTTATATCTAAACACTCTAACTTGAAATCTTTGAATAGTGTATATTATATACAATCACTCAACTAAATTAGAATACTTGTAGTTTCTAAGTAAACAAATTTATAAATTTTCTTCTAATTAAAGTACGTGAAAGTTTAAGGGTAAAATGTAAGTTATGAAAACAATTGGATGTTTAGAACTTAAAACCCATAAAAGCTTGGCTAGAATTCTTGACTCTTCCCTCATAGCATATGTTAACCACTAAACCAATGAAAATTTATCTATTTACATTGCATACATATTTAATGAAAATTAGTTTTACCCCTTCTTTAAGAGCAATAAGTGATCGGTAAGAAACAAAAAGTAAGAGAATGTTAAACTGATGAAGAAACTCTGATCTCGTGCATTTTTTTGGTTGCCGATTGACTCTTCTCAAAGACCAAGACCCAGATAATAAGCCCATGTTTCAGTGACCCTTTAGCCAAGAGGTGGGATTGAACTCATGGCCTATGTTTCAAAAAAGTTTTTCTCAACTGGTCAACTATGTTAACTGATTTGCCAATATCTTTTGATTCTATTTGTTATATGACCATATCTTTTATAGAGTGTTGTCTTTTTTAATCATTCTACCAATAATACGTGTTGAAAATGCATAAGGTAATCCAAATACCATTTGAAGAAGTGTATTTTGATAATAAATCAACTCATAAGCTCCTTTCATAAAAATGCTTAATCCACTATGGTAAAGATTTTAATAATTTTTTTACCCGAAATTGTGTTACTTATTATGATTGTTTTTGTTTTATTGCTTAATGTATCTACATAATTTATTATTAAGATATAGAAAGCTATACATGTGTATGAAATGCAAGCAACAACAAATTTTACTCTTTAATAATCTTACTACTATTCTTAGCGATGAATAAAATTCAAGCCACGTGAGTCTTGTTTTGGTGTCGTTTCACTCACCATCTAGAAGAGCACCAACTACTATTATTTGGCAATTGTTGGATTGTTTGTATGTTTGATTTCTCATACATTTACCTTATCAAACATGATATGTCTATAGGTTTCGTTCCACCATCTTATTACATAAGATACCAATATTATGTAGCTTTTTAACTTTTCTTTAAAATACCCGTGAATTTCACGGGTCTTTTAGCTAGTAAGAATATCAATTAGACAACACATTTCTCTCACCTTTGACTTTCAACTTTTCACTTTTCAAAGTTTGACCATTTTTCTATTATATGTAGTATAGATACAATCCATCCATTATTGGCCCAACAAAAAATACGGCATTCCTTCTTTCCTCTTATCCCCACACGTTTTCTCTCTTCCTTTTAAACCATATAATGTATATTCTCCATCTCCTCTACACCGAATTAGAAACACAAACAAGGTTCTACAATCATTTTGTTTTCTCCACAAGGTTAAGGGTCGAAGGTTTGTAGCAACCTCTTGGTGATCGATTCATTGGTGGCTAGGGCTTGCTTTGTTTCTTCTTTTTCGATCCTATTTGATTCGGCCTAAAGGTAACTCTAACCTAGTCATGATTTTGTTTCTACATCTCGTTAATATTCATGTGTTGAGTCTTGTTTCTTTCATTCCGATCCTTCTTTTGTTTCAAGTCCTAATTTTAATTATTAAACCCTAATGGCGATCATTAATAATACATTTAATATGGCAGGTTAGTATGGAAACCCTAGAACTAATTTATGAGGGTCGGTTAGGGTTAAACCAAGAGTTAAGGTTTGTGGATGGTGATTTACATTATGGCAGATTCATAACCAGTCTGTAAATAAAGTTATACTATAGTATTTTGCATATTTGTTGACTCTAAAATTAAGTTTAAAATTCCTACTTTCTGAATTTGTAAGCCTCTGGGTCTTTGGAGGTCGGTAAAGTGGTCATTTGATTTTTACAAGATTAGTTCTCAAATCTATGAATTTTGAGTCTGAAATCAGTCTATGTTTATGATTTTTCGGATTCAAAACATAAGGATTTAGGATTCAAAATTTTAGCAGAAGAATATTCAATATGTATATTAGTTACTGCATTTTTTGTGAAATTTTCTGAAAGGTTTTAATATGTTAAATAAATGCAAACTTTCCGGGTATACCATCAGGTCACTTTCAAGTTTGATAAAACGATTTTTGATTTGATACTTACACAATAAATTAGGAGATAAAATCTATAAAAAATTGAGGAAGTACTTAACACATGTAGGTGTCATTGGTTAAAATTAGGGAACCTCAGGAATTTGTTTGACGTGTCTTAAAAATCATAAGAAACTGAACTAGATTCACATGAGAAACCCTAAACATGTTATTGAATAACCATAAGTATTAAATCAGTTGTGACATATAAATGAACTTTTTTTCATTGTTATGATATCCGTTTGCCATCCCATTTGATATAATATTCGTTTTCTATCCCTTTTGATATGAGATTCATTTCGCTTAGATATATCTTTTGTTTGGACATATTATGATTGATTTGTTATGCTTTGGATATGCTTTGATTTATTTTGTTGCCCGAGCTATTAACTAGTCATGGAGGTACCATGACCATGTCATTATTATTGATAATGACATGACACTTTCTATAGAGGTGTGATTGATTTATGGCGTTCTTTTTGTATGCTATAACAATTGATCATTATTATTACAAGAAAGTCCAAAATACATCCTAACGTGGTTTGTCCGTGTCTCGCTTACATCCCTAAACTTTTTTAGCACAAATACATCCCTCTGTTAGTAAAATCCGTTAATAAGGACTAACGGTGCAAATATTTCTCCGTTATCTCCTAACGGAAGAGAATATTTGCACCGTTAGTCCTCAGGACTAAGGATGCAATAAAATAAATTGCATCGTTAGTCCTAAGGACTAACGGTGCACTCCACCGCCACCTCCACCCATCACCACCCAACGCCGCCACCACCCACCGCCCACCACTGCCACCACCACCCACCTCTATGACAAGTAAAGGACGGTGGTGGTGGTGTATGGAGGTGGTGGGTGGTAGGTGGTGGTGTATGAAGGTGGTGGGTGTTAGGTGGTGGCGTTGGGTGGTGGTGGCGATGGAGGTGTAGGTGGAGGTGGGTGGCGGTGATGGTGTGGGTGGCGGTGATGGTGGTGGTGGCGTCGGGTGAGGTGGTTGCGCTGACAGTGGTGGTGGTGTGTGGAGGTGGTGGGTGGTGGCAGTGGTGGCCGTGGGTGGCGGCGGTGGAGGTGGGGTGGTGGCGTTGGGTGGTGGTGGGTGGAGGTGGCGGTGGAGGTGGGTGGTGGTGGCGGTAGGTGGCGGGGTGGCGGTGGTGGCGGTGGGTGGTGGCGGTGGTGGCGGTGGGTGGTGGTGGGTGGATGTGGCGGTGGAGTGCACGGTTGGTCCTAGGACTAACGATGCAATTTATTTTATTGCATCGTTAGTCCTAGGACTAACGGTGCAAATATTTTCTCTTCCGTTAGGAGATAACGGAGAAATATTTGCACCGTTAGTCCTTATTAATGGATTTTACTAACAGAGGGATGTATTTGTGCCAACCTTACTAACGGAGGGATGGTTTTGTAGGGAGCGTATGGATGAATCCTAGGTATTTTGTTCAGTTTAGATTAATGAATGGTTTGTGTGTCATACACCACATTTCAATTTTGGTACATTGTAAGCTAACTACTCGATGTACACTTTGTTATGACAAGATTATGATACGTGATTGAGATATTTGGGTTTAGGGCATGTATCATTCCTAAGACATTGTTTTGAGCACGTGGGCATTTTCATATGATTCTTTGATTTCTTTATGATCCTTATGACTCACTATTATTTTGACTCGTATCATATATGACATCTTTGTTCAGCAAATTCTTTTGGTTCCATTTCGTATACATATTCAGATTTACTTATTTATTTGTTTATATCTGTTCACTAAGCTTTTTAAGCTCAGCCGCATCTTCTTTTCTCTGCGTCAGGTAATAAGCGGGATGCTTGGATTTGAGTGATGATAGTAGGAGCTCTTAGAAGACCAACCCAAGATAGTTTCCCCATTGTTTGGATTATGTTTTAAGACTTACACATTTGGAGATTTCTTTTTATTTAGACTTTGTTGGATTTGTATTTCTTTTGGAAGTTATTTGTTTCATGACTTATATTTTATTTAATAAAGCCTTCCGCCTTTGTTGTTCGATTGACGCCGTAAATGTGACATTTGACCCGTTCTCGGATGGGGTGTTACATTTAACTTAAACGCAACTTTTTGGTGATAAAAACTTATCAAATGAATATGCATGACATACGTAACATGTTCACGACCTAAGGCACATTATTTTACATTAGGTCGCGATTAGGGATATTTGAATCATTTTACGTGCTATCACTCATTTACCGACATTTACAATTCGCTTGAGGTGAGTTTCATAGCCCCATATTTTACACTTAACTTTCTTGAATGCTTATTTTTACGATTCAACACAAGTACAAATTAACCGTTACGCACCGGCCTAAGTCCCAAAACCCAGATTTCATTATTTGCCCACTTTATCATGAACTGTTAATTACATTGGCAAGCATGAATGTTGTGAATAGTACTATTGGGATTGACACTCAACGTCCGAGTTGACTCAGTTACACGTCAAACGGGCGCAACTTCATTTGGGTAACAAATAAGTGTGCGGGTTAGACACTTGCATTGGGCACTCATGTTATAATATTGTTAACGCTTCGGTGTCATGAGCTTAGGCAGTAGTAGACGTATTTTGGGTGTCATTGTTTGTGTTACAGTGGTCACACACGCTATAAAATCTTATGGTTCAATCTTTCTTTTACTATAAACCAATGAACTCACCAACATAATTGTTGACAAATCGGGTCCGACCCGACCCGACGAAACCCGAAACCGAAATTCTTAGAAAACCCAACCCGAGACCGAACCGACCCCTCATGTCTGAAAAATTGCAACCAACAGAAAACCGAGTTTGGTTCGGTCGGGTCAAAATCGGGTCGAATCGGTCGTTTTCTCGGGTTGGGTCGGTCCAAATGCTCCACCCTATTTTAGCATGTTTTCTTAGGTAATTAACGTGGATGTTTACGTGGCACCTATCACCAAGTCCATCTGCATGGCATCCTTTTTGAAGGCTTTATTATGTTTGAGTAGATTCAGTGGTCTTATTTAGTTATTGTTATTGTGTACGATGTGTAACTTAACTATTTTGTTGAACTTATGTTTTCCTAAACCTAAATGTACTACTTTAAAACGTCTCATATAAAGTACATTATTTATTTCCTTGTGATGTGTGCTATGAACGTCACGCCCTCGGTTACCTTTCTTGTAACACCCCAACCCGCCGAGGGTAGAAGTGTCACATTTTGGTGTCATATCAGAACATACAATTAAAATTTTACAAGCGGAAGTCTTAAAGAATAACGTACCAAGTCATTCAAATAAATGACTTACAAGGAAAATTACAAAATCCAAT
Source organism: Chrysanthemum lavandulifolium (assembly GCA_022545495.1). Taxonomy (NCBI): domain Eukaryota; kingdom Viridiplantae; phylum Streptophyta; class Magnoliopsida; order Asterales; family Asteraceae; genus Chrysanthemum; species Chrysanthemum lavandulifolium. The sequence continues at coordinate 50,694,322 of CM040244.1, forward strand.
TTGTCTAAAATAAAATGAAATCTCAAAACAATATGTTAATACAAATAAACCGTAAAAACGTTTATTTATATTTTACGATCTTCTAATGTTTTGTCGATAACAAAAGTAAGATCATTTTAAGGAAACAAATAAAATACGTAAATGGTTTGAACTAATAGTTTTCTAACACACTTACGCTTTCACATAAAACACTAAAACAAGTATAAGTGATTTTATGATTTAGATACATATGTACAAACAACTAGTGTTTACATATTGGGTTAAACATATACTTAAACTAAGCATACTAAAATGGGCAAAAACTAAGTGTATGCTAAATTGGGTAAATACAAGTATATACTAAATGGGTAAATATTAGCAAATGGTTTTTGACCCATGGTTTTATATATACCACTTAACCAAGTTCATTGTATCCTTAAGATACATTGTATCTAGAAAGAAAACCATGGATCAACCCATAACCCATAACCAAAAATACCCATGGGCAAAGAGGAGCGGACCACGGATCCTCGGCTTTGTGCTAGCGGATCCATTGTGGTAGGGATCCGTGGGATCCGGGAAGCAGAGGGATGTTTCCTCTATAAATAGTGAGCCATTTCTTCATTGTATCTAACCCTCTCCAACATACTTTCTCCCTTGAGTTAAATCTCACTAACTTTAGATCCAAGAGATCTATGTTTGTAGTTTTGTCTTTGTGTAATCTTTTAGGTTCCTCTTAAAGGCAAGATCACCACCTTTGAAGTCGAGCAAGCTCAAGTCCATGAGTTGCCATGCTTCCTCATCATCAAGGCTATTGAAGTCCTCTTGTTTATGATCCCTTTCTTTCTTCAAAGAAGTGTAGTGTTGAAGACATTAGTGAAAGATGTCTCAAGCGTCAAGACGAAGATATTAGTGAAAGGTATCTATCGCTATAGGATAAGCACTTGTGGTAGGTGCTTAGAAGTCAAGACAAGAAGCATTAGTGAAAGGTGCTTAGAAGTGAAGACACAAGACATTAGTGAAAGGTGTCTTGTAGATCTAATCAAAGGCATTAGCGAAAGGTGCCTTAGATGTACATTCGATATGGTGTGTTTCGATGTACTAGATAGACTAGCATTAGATCCAAGGATATTGATGTCCTTGATGATGTTGTAAAGGAGTAGATCTCCTTTGGGATTAGTCGTTGGTGTAGTGTGGTAGTAGTTCCTCTATTGCAATGGAACTAGGTTCTTAGCTTAGTACCTAATAAAGGGTAGGCGACGTTGTGAAGGTGTAGTTCACCTAAGGTGTGAAAGAACTCGGTGGTTAGCCTAGCACCGTATAAAGGGTAGGCGACGTTGTGTTAGGTGTGGTTCGCCTTGGTGTGAAAGAACTCGGTATTTAGCTTTGTACCGGAAAAAGGTTAAGCGACGTTGTGAAGGCTTCTCCGCCATAAGGAGATTGGTGTAGTGTTTACAAACTCTCGAGTAGGTGACTCGGGAGTGGAGTAGGGCAAGGAAGGTGTCCTTGTAGCCGAACCACTATAAATACTGCGTTGTGGTTTTGTGCTTCTTACTCTTATCTTTTCATTACATATCTTTATATGCTTGTTTATCAACATCCAACACACACAACCAAATAGATTGACATAAGTCGATCTAAATAGTTTAAAAGGAAGTTTTAATTGGTAAAACTATTCAACCCCCTTCTAGTTTTCCACACAATAGCCCGACAAAATAAGTCCAAATAATAAGGTAACTAGGGTTGGTCCACTCGGATAATCCAACTCTCACCCATCAAAGCCCATCTTCAAACCTAAAACCCCAGCAGAAAAGAAATGCGGTGAGCTTAAAAAGCACAAGTGAATGATATAACAAAACGAAAGCTAAATAAAATCAAGTACGAAATGAAATAAGGAACCGATAATAAGGTCGCAATGAAATGAGAACAATGAGTCAAGGAGAATGAAGCAAAGCAAAGCATCGATGACATATATACAAGCACATACGAACCGACATACAAGTCTTGAAACATAAACAAGCATAGCGGGCGTCGCATCCACACAACATATATGGCATACAATCAATTCAGAAATCAAGACATACAAGTCAAACAAATCTACAGGAGCGGAAGCAATTAATTAATAAGTGAGCATGACAATCATACAGTCAAAACCCTTAGTTGAAAACATAACCAAGATTATCATAATAGCGGAAGTACTAACAAAGAATCAAAACATGGCAATCACACGTAACAAGTAGGAATACAAGATGAACACTATAATTAAATGAACTAGGGACATAGCAGGCAATTAAACAAGTTAACAAGCCATACGTCATAAGTTGAACCATTTACCCAATCAACGTGAGTATAAGCGAAATGTAAACATGGCGGGTCAACCATAGGCAGATAGGGATACTAACGGATAGTCAAAGTTCACGAGATTAACTGAACGAAGTATACATAATAAACATACAAGACAATCGATTACACACTAGCATGGTCACCACACGGATCAAAGAGGTCACATAACGGTAAGATAACATATAATCAGATGACAACATGTGAATCACATATAAACATATTAATCATATCGTAGCATGGTAAGCGGTAGTCACATAAACATGTAAAAGAATAAACAAATTCAATAATCATGTAATAACCCGGTACGTGAATGGAACGATAGTCTGAAGTAACGGAATGGGAGTGTGACAGATCAATGCAATGGAGTATCTATATCTTGGTAAGAGTGAGTCATATATGGGTACTGAGTAATTAACAGTTAATACAGACTATGGTGCGTTGAGGAATACGGAAGGTACAATATAGGTATATCAAAAGTGTAAGGGTTGTCAGAAATCTACCACGAGCCCGAAAACATATCATATCATAAGTAGCCATTGTATTCGGAGGGTGACCTCGGAATACCATATATAATAGGAGGAGACCTCAAGAACCAATGGAGTAGCTAGCTCCTAGATCGTGAAGACGCCGATTGCACACGACATCATTCACCATATAAATCATATCATATCATATCATATCAAAACATATCTAGGATGCATCCATACGCCCCCGTAGAAACATAGTGGCCAAACATATATCTTGAGCTCATAATCATATAACAGAAAGGGGACGGTGTGTAACATCACTCGTACACACTAGATTCATGCCATTGGTGCATCAATGACATGGTCATGGTACCTCCATGACTAGGAAACATATTTGGCTCGGGTATCAAACTGAAGGGTCAAGCATAATCATATCATAAGGGTTCATATCAGATTTCCATAACATAAGTTCATAATCAGATGGTTCATAATTAGATGGTTCATAATCATAAGGTTCATAATCATAAGGTTCATAATCAGAAGTTCATAATCATAACAAACGAATATCATAGCGAACAAAATCGTATAAAAGTATCACAGTAAAGGGAATCATAGCAAGGGTATCATAAGTGGAGTAAAGTCAAGGATCGAAAAGTCATGAGAAATCCCTACTGAAAAGGGATAGAATATCTGTACCTCATTCGAAGCAAGCAAAGTAGAAACGTAAGTCACACGATGAATTAATCCCGCCGTCCGGAACCTATGAATTAGATAACGCTTATTAAGATCAAATTACTCATTTTAGACGGCTTTCCATATTTAGCAGGTTTTCACTTTTAGTAACTTTCCAATTTATGTAACTTTCTATTTTAGGCAGGTTTCTATAATTAGCAGGTCTAACCATAAATAATGTATTTAATATCATATTAGGTTAATGACGAAAAATGAGTATTATTATCGTTCAAGGATTATTTATGACAAGTTACACAAGTTTAGGGTCAAAACTGTTAATATTACAAAGTATAGGTTCACAAGTGTAAATATAGCAAGACTTCATGTTTTTACCCATTTAGTCCATGTCTTTACTTACTTAACGAATAGGCCTCCAAGTTTTACAAATTACAAAACCAACCCTTTTTAACTTGTACAATTCGTATCTTTACACAAAGGAGCTCTAGCTCAAGATTTTGATTTCCATTTATGTTGTTAACCATTCTAATTCGATTAGTACAAGTTAAAATGACTCTTAGGTGATTTTCCTTATGTTGTCGAGACATATAAAAATCCAAATTCATTTTAACGACAAATAGAAAAAAACAATTCGAGACCCCCATTGAAGAATCATTATCGACACAAAACTAGGCCAAAGTGTACTCGTGCATTATTATTTTGTTTAGCACGATATAAAATAGATGAAACATGTTTATGTCGAATTATGGGCGGGTCGAGTAGATGCAAAACAGATTTCATATGGGTCGTCTATATGGCTATCTTCATTGTCATTTTATGTGATATATATATATGATACTATTTCATAAGACCATTCTTTATAATTTCATGCAACGCTCCATTTGTACATACGCACGTCAACGGGTTCAAAAGGAAATTTATATGAGTTGACATTCGTATCTCACGTGACCTTAATTGACAAACCATGTGACCAAAGTCATTATTCATGCAAGACTCATCATATCCATTTATGTGACAAATGTAGCATTCATGTCCTCACTTAATCGACATACACATATCTATATACGTATCATTATCTTGTGAAGTCATTAAAGATGCTTATGTGACATTGTTGTATTTATGTGATGCTTTATTTAGTAAAGAAAATGTGTGCGCATAGGTGACAAGGTCCTCGACCAAATCCAGGAAGCAAGGAAAACGGACATGATAAGATGCGGTTGATACCTTTTTTACGTGAGACAAGGATGAAGAAGGCAAGGCAACAAGCAAAACGAGTCCCCTTTAGTACCCTGATGTGCCACGACCAGCAGCAACCATTGACCTAATGACACCATCAAGCACACCTTTGGATCAAACACGCGATTTCAGCCCGTACACAATCACCTACGACCTTCTAATTCCTTCTAGGCGACAGAACTGGAAGAGGGCAAGGTGGTTTCTTCTTTTTTTTCGTTTTAATTTTTTTGGAAAGGTATAATGGGAGTTAATTGGTGATTGATTTAGGGAGGGATTTTAGGAAGGGAAAACGTGTGAATGGTTGGGGGTTGACGTTTTTTGGGCTATTTATGGGGAATTTGATGACCAAATCAAACTACTTAATTACCTTGTGATAATTATAATTAGTCTTAATTCCTTTTATAAATTGTACATATGACTAGGTCTAAATAACTTGCATAATGTGTAATATTCTTATGGTATATAAATTGTTACTCTTTATTTAATATAAGTAATTTACGAATTAAGTCTCAAACGATATTAACGAGTTTTTACGTATTCCACAATTATTAAGCTCGAGGGCAAAATAGTCATTTGACATATTTACGATTTTTAGGGTTTTACATTTCTGCTACAATATTTTGGAGGTGTGACATCCCTTAAAGATAATTCCCGCCATGCGTAAAGTAATTAGCACGAAAAATATATTATCGAATAATGTGTTAGTCAAAAGTTTTGATTACAGGTTAACCGCCGTAATAACACGCGGGTACCCTGCTAGTTATATCACTATCATCCAAAAGTTAGTTATATCACTAACATCCAAAAATTAGTAAGTTTATCTAAAATTATTATTTTCTCAAGCCGTGTTAATAATGGGATGTTAAAACTAGTTATGACTAGTATTTGTTACTCCTTCCGTCTCAAAATAATTGTTACTTTTTAAAGTAACTTTGATCTTTAATATTTTTGTATGTGTTATGTAATATTTGATGAAAATTACACCAATGAAAAACATTTAAAAGAACAATCCATTCATATATTTTGCATCAATTATTATATAACATAAATAAAAATATTTAAGATCAAAGTTGAGAAATTGAGACTTTAAAAAGTCAAATGAGGACAATTAATTTGGGATGGAAGTATAAAAAAAAAAAAAAAATCGAAATTTGTTTTTGCTATGTGAAGGTTGGTTCATAAAATTTGCATTAAACATGCTTGTAACAAGAATACACTATTTGGGGAATAGATTTCCATCTTAGGAATGAATATTCGACTATTAATTAGGGTGCCCCCTCAACTTTCAAATTTCATCTCCCGCGTTCTCTTTCACTAAAACCCTATTAAATTCTAAGATCACTCTATATTTCTATAACCATATCGTGTCTCATCAAATATGGAGAAGCTTGAAGATGAGGTCAATGTGTTCAAAGAAATGGTTGAGTTCATGGAGAGAATCTCTGTCAAAAACGACGACGGTCCAGTGACCATGGAGGATAGCAACATCCTGAGCGTGGCCTGCGAGAACGTGAACGGTGTTCATCGTCACTTCTGTGATAACAGGTCATCATCATCAGCGATTGATGTCTCTTTGCTCATCAAAGACTGCAAGTCAAAAGTAACGAAGGAGCTAAACGAAGTTTGCGATAAGTTGTCTAATCTCTCAATTAAGGTTGATGTTCAGAAGTATGTTGATTCTCTCCAGGTAGCTTTCATATTCAATTTATTTCTTTTCTTTTATGTGTATATAATATGTATAGTTTGTAAATCAATTTTAACTGATTATTATGATATCCATGGTGTTTGTTTGTTGTCCTAGCTTCAAAGGGTTTTGGTTGTATCTGAAATTAAAATCATATGGTTATGTTTGGCTGGAAAATCTAATTTTAATTCTAATTCAACATCGATTTCACATATACCAAAATTCTATGTATACTTTTGCCCTTACAAGGAAACTAAAAATTTGAAACTGACTACGGTTTTAAATCTTTTTCTTTCTTTTGATTAATAGTTGTTGCATTTCATTTCAAAAAAAACACCAAACCAATCTCAGGTCATTAACTATCACGATTTACAAGATGCTTTTAATTTTTATTCAATCGCTTTCGAATGTAATTTCATGAACCATAATGCCCTCTGTATTGTTTTTGCAGGATGACGACGACTACAGCTATGATGATGATTCTGTTGATGTTGATGTCGATGATGATATTGATGATGATGATAGTGATGACGGGGCGATGGATTTCTACTTAGAGGCAAAGAAAATACTTACCCTAGAGGTCGAACACTTCGATCAAACACTTCAGTTCATAAACGAACTTGTGGAAACTGCTGATAAGGCACGAGTCTCTGAATGTGATCATGATCACTTATTACTCTCAAGGGCTTACCACATGATCCAATTTGTTCTTTCTGATCTGTCTCATACCAGCAATGCTGCCCTGTCTTCGTCTGTGTGGGACGGAGACTTGACTTCGATGATCTGTAAATCCAGATCACAGGTTGAAAACCTGCTTAATTCCATCTGCAGTAACGTGTTCAATCTCACTATCAAGGAGATTGTTCTCAGCACCTGAATGGTTTTAAAGAAGCATGCCTTCGCCTCCCAAAGCTTCCTTCACGGGTTAACTTCCTTACTTCAAGCTGTATTATTCTTCCAACTATTATTTGTTTTGATCCGTATAGCTAGGTGAAATATGATGATTCTCAATTTCAAATTCAATCATTCAATTAAAGCAGCTGTTACAGAATTTAGCCTCTAGACTTTAGCAGTAATGTAATACAGAAGTTAGTTAACTGCCACTCAAGTCCATAGTTGCCACAAACTTTTTGTTTTTCAGGGGCCTTGAACCATTTTTCTATACAATCCTATTCTTATGCATCTCTAATCTTATTATCTCAGTAAGAGCTTATAATTTTGAACACCTTGAAATTATATTAGGAAGGAGACTACCCACAAACAGGTTTTGGATTGTTAACCTTGTTGAATGAACCCAAATCTCTTGTGTTTGCTAAGTCTAGAAAATATTTGAAAGGGTATCAGTTGTGATGTTATTGTTGAGTTTCTGACTCGTTGATGGTCCACAACATTATTTTTTTTTTTCCTTTCTGAATGAATGAACTTAACTCTTCTTGGCATGCTTTCTAATTATCAGCATACAGTTTAAGTAGCACTAGATTTATGCTATTTTCCAATATGTGATGGTGCCGGTTGTTAAAATGACTCTTGGTAGATTCACTTATTTATATGATTTGAACATCCAGCCCCGCTCAATAGAAACACATGTGGATTTATCTTTATACACATCAGAGTTTTGATTTTTCCAAACCTCGGAAGTCACACTTATGTATATAACTTCCATTGTCACACATATGTACAAGTTGTTTATATATCTCACAAGTCCTTTATGCTGCAGATTCTTGACTCATCTTTGGACTATACTGCTGGGAAAAGGATGTCAAGCCAATCAGGTAGTTCTTTTTTAATCCAGAACCTATCCCACGTATAATCTATGATTTCATGTTTCTCGCATTTTGAGCCAAATAATATTATCTTTTTCTCAGAGATGGCAATAACAGAAAAGAAGTCTAAGTCGTGTTCAGGGGAAGCTGAGTCAGAAGGTTCTGGAGGCTGCAAATCACCAATCGACTTACGAGAGAATCCTGAAGCGGAGGATGAGCTTTATGATGTTGATTATTACTACCATTACCACCACAAGTGCATGGAGGAAGAAGATGAACAATATTATCCACGAGTTATTCGGATTGGAAATTGGGACCCTGAATACGAGGGACATGGAATTAGTAATATTTTCCTTCAGTTCATCATCCTTGCATTGTTTTTTTTTTGTTTTTACTGTTAATTCTTAAAGCTTAAATGACCTACCCGCACACTCTTTTGTCATTATTAGATAGATCTATTTAGATGTGTTTTGTTTTCTAGGTCTCTGAAATCTTTTGATTATTTGTCAAGTTGTGTGAACAACTAGGGCATCAAATAATTTACTTAATTTGGTTGCAGGTCTTCTTGATCGTTCTGCTCTGCGTGATTACTCCAAGGTATTCTTAAAATTACTATTTCTTTGGGCCAAGGCTTGGATTGGTTTTGTGTAAGCTTAGTATACTCCATAGTATATCTTGTTACCTTTTTTTTTTTTTTTTTTTTTTTTTTTTCAGGATGAACTTGATCTCTCAAATATGAGTGAGGGAAGTCCTAACTTTCACCTGGAGGTATTCATAAATTATTATTATTTGAATCAAGACTTGGATTGGTTTTGTGTAAAGCTTAGATATACTCCATAGTATATCTTGTTACTTTTTTTTTTTTTTTTTTTTTTCAGGTTGAACTTAATCTCACAAATACGAGTAAGGGGAGTCCTAACTTTCACCTGGAGGTATTCATAAATTATTATTTCTTTGGCTCAAGACTTGGATTGGTTTTGTGTAAGCTTAGTTAGATATACTCCGTAATATATCTTGTTACTGTTTTTTATTTCAGGATGAACTTGATCTCGCAAATATGAGTGAGGGAAGTCCTAAAGTTTACCCGGAGGTATTCATAAATTTATGTTTCTTTGGCTCAAGACTTGGTATGGTTTTGTGTAAGCTTAGATATACTCTCTAATATATTTTGTTTCTGTTATATTTTTTTTCCCAGGATGAACTCGATCATGCATGAGTGAGGGAAATTTTAAAGATTTTGGATCATCTTTGTTTTCTTTCGGAAAGTGATCATGGATCTTTGTTTGGATGGTGTTTTAGGTGAAGTGATCATAATCCACAAACTTGTTTTAGGCCTTATACTAAGTTGAGTTGTTTGTCTTGATGGTTGTTTTGATGGTTGCAACTTATTGATATGATGGTGCTGTAACAATATTTTAAAACTTATGCCTTATACTAAGTTGAGTTGTTTGTCTTTTTGGTGCATTGAAGCTCTCTTTTACTTGTTGATATTTTGTAGATTATACGGGTCGGTGAGTTTGTTGTAATAAGCTCATGTTAAAAGGTCCGAATAAGTGAATTAAGAGATGTCTACAAAGTGGCATTTAAGTAGTGAATATGGGCGCATGGCTGGCCTTGATAATTTGACTTGCCCTTTTTGGCATATTTGGAGATACCCTTTATGTGTTAGTTTGCGGATATATTTAAGAGGTGACATATCAAACTTTTATTATATAATATTCCCGTTTCATAATAATTGTTCACTTTGACTTTTTTTTAGTCTTTTGTGTTTAACTTTGACCATAAATATTTTTATTTGTGTATAATACTTGATGCAAACTATATGAATGGATTGGGTTTTAAAATGTATTTTTTTTTAGTATAATTTTCATCAAATATTATATAACACAAATAAAAATATTAATGGCCAAAGTTGAACAAAAAAAACTAAAAAAAGTCAAAGTGGACAATTATTATGGAACGGAAAGAGTATTAAGAGACCCATCTCCATTATCCATCTAAAAAAATATCAATAGCTGAGATTAAAAACATTTTATTATTTCTCCTATTTTTTATAATTTAAATATCTCTTAAACCGTTAATCGTTAAGCGAAAATATTTACACTGTCGCGACGAGCATTTAATTATCTTTCTATAGACGAACACTTTGATATACTTTCGAAAAAGAAAAAAATCGATTTTCACGCTTTTTTTTTTTTTTTTTTTTTTTGCGTTCTTCAAGTTTTTATGAAAAAAATCATCATATGATTAAACACTAAATTGAATATCACATGTAATATTAGTATTAAATCATATATGATATGTAATATCACATGTGATATGATATGTATATCATATGTGATTTTAAACTAATATCACATGTGATATTACATATCATCTATGATTTAACAATAATATCACATGTGATATTCAAATTAATGTTTAATCATATATGATTTTTTAATGTACATTTCAGTAACGTAAAACAAATGAAAAAACTTCTAAAAAAAACGTGAAAAATACAAAAAAAAATTTGTCGAAAGTATATTAAAGTGCCTATCTATAGAAAGATATTTAATGCTCGTCGCAATAATATATTTTTTTTCGCTTAACGATTAACGGTTTGAAAGATATTAATATTTGAAAAAAAATGATTAAAGTGGGTTTTTTAAATTGTTGGATTAATCTTATCCATTAGATCAAATAAAAATTGAGGGTGGAGATTGATCCCTTGGTATGTAAAGAATGTTTTGTCCTCAAATGATCTTAAATCTATATTTAATATATGTATGACCGAATTCGAACTCGAGAATATAACATCGAACGCATTGCGTATGAGATTTAATGTTTAATAATTAAATATAAATGTTATCTTTTAATTATTATTTCACAATAAGGGTATAAATACATCCCCATGTATTCATTCTTTGGTACACTTGATCTCCATAGCAGATCAAACTACTTCTCTTCACTCCCTCTTGCTACTTGGTCGATGAACGAAGCCCCACGAAGGGATTTGTAATTGATCTTGAGCGTAACTAAAGTGTTTGGTTTAGCTATTGTGATCAAGAACCTAGCATTCGCATTGAATCGCTAACAATACGCGTGTACAAGACCGTAGATTAATTCTAATTAGATTATTTGGTTTTTCCCCAAATCGACTAAGGTGTAAGTCGATTTCATAAACCCCAAGGGTTTGAGTTTCTTGATCATTGTTTGCTGGGTTGCTAAAAAGTATGCTTACTTTTGTATTTTGGTTAATTAATTATGCTTATTATGTTTATGTCTTCCGCTGCGTGCTCTTGATGATTACATGTTTATTTTATGCTTGCCATGATTATAAAATTCAACAGTGACATCACGAGCCGTTAATATTGTGTAATTAATTACCGAAACACATAAAAATTAAATCTTTAATTGATTATTGCATGTTTTAAAGTTTCTATGGTTTTTATTTTCGAAACCCTACTTTTTTTTATTATGGCCGGATGTCATGAATTTAAAAATAAAAAATAAATAAATTTTTTTAGGGTTTGTTAGAATTGTAGAAACCCTAGGTTGTATGCAATTTTTTATATGTTGATTAATGAATTATTGTGATATGTCATTAATTGTATGCGTATCTTTGATCTTAATTATTTGATAGTAGGTGTTTATGTGGATCCATGATGAGAACATGCATGTTTTATCATGGATTAATGAATTAATATGCGTTAATTGTTAACTGTTTATGTTTGCATGATATTTATACGATATATGTAAATTAATTAGTGTTATTATTAATTAAAATTGTATCACATGTTTAATTAGCTAATAGGTTAATTAATTCTAAACTTAAGGAAAGACCCCATTAGTATCGTTTTATTATATCAACTATTTGTGTTATTGTATATTTTTAAACGTGAGACTTACGCAATCGATTTATCGATGTATGTGATACACTTGTACCTTTCTCGAAACACAAGTGGGAGTCTTAGTTCAAAATATACATGTTAGATGATTTAATTTAGCATGTTCATTGTTTTAGTTGGTTATTTTTATTATTTGCTTATTTGTTTATTTATTATTTGACAATTTGTAAACAAAGGGTAATTTTTGAATAAGAAAATAAATCGGACTAAATAATGATGAAATTGAATTAGTGAGTATTATAAACTTTAATTTGTGGAATTTTATGTGTCATTGGGTTGACTTTACATGCCGTAATGCGATAAATGCGTCATCGCGACAAGATTAGCAAATTCAAGGTTTATAATGTGTTTTTAAGAGTTAAATCTTAAACTTTTGTTCGATTGATGTCTATTATACCAAATAGTTAGAAAGGCTCATCCATTATTGACAAACTTTAAGAGATGTATTAGGAGGTTGGCATGTATTTGAACCTAATGAAGAAGGTATTTAATAAGCTTCTCCGCTTCTTTGTGGGTCAATATGGAGTTACCTATGACTATTTTATGTATAAAAACATCTTAAAGGTGAATTGACCTTAATTCCACGCCCCACTTTGTGCTAATTATCCGAATAACTTGAGTCTTTTGACTAATGCAGTAGTACGATATAGTGGGCGATAATTAAAGGTAATGTAGGATCGTTATTTTTATTGTGTTTGATGATTCGGGTGGTCTTGGGAGATCAAAATACATGTTAGCCATTAGAGAGAGAAAGTTAGAGAGTTGGGTGTTTCTTGGTAGAGAGTTGGTTTACAAAAAGTGAAAGATTAGATTAGAAGCACCACCCTTCCATGGATGGAAGGGTATTTATACTACACAATACACGACCTCCTATCGGCCTGGATCGTGGATACAGAGGTAAAGACCCGTCCTTCCTCCACGGTGTTGCACTAAACTATTTTACGCTCTCGACTAACTAATAAAACAATAAATAACGAACTAACGACAAATCTACGAGCTAACTTATGCTAGATAATATTTGGGGTGACCGACACTTCACTATGGAATTTTCTAATTCCTAACAATCTCCCCATGGAGGTCACCCCATGTTTTACATTTTGAATCCTAGCAATCTATTCTTGTCTTTGTTCTTGAGCTCGAGACTTCAATTCTTCATTTCAACAATCTTTGTGCTTTGTAGCGATTCTTCAAAGTCCGCATTGATTTGTACTTTTAGTGGAGGCCTTTAACAGATCCACATCTTTGATGATCTTCGAGCTTTCTGAGATCACCACCACGAGAAATCTCTCCGATCATCCATAGTAGTGTTGCCATCATGTGAAGTTGTGACTTTCGGACCGACATGCTCACACTTTTGAATCATGACATCTTTCCATCGAGTAGCGAAGCCTTCATCGGTTCATGATATTTGCAAGAATAAGCATAAGCATAGTATGAAATATCGAGCCGTGTTATGTAGATATGCACCACCATGATTTCTTCAGATTAAGTGTGGATGCTGTGAGCATGCGGCTTTGGATTGACGCCTCAATTCGATTAGTCGCAACCGTCCAAATGTACCTACAAACAACGCTAGCATTAAAACACACGAAAGTGTCTTTGACCACTTTCGTTGAATTGAGGTACACGCCCACGGTTCCCCGCTGATCAAGATAACACCGCTCGTGATCGTAGGATTCCTAAGAATCTCCTTGACAGGGTTTCGCAATGTTCTAGCCGTTCTCAAACCGAACGTCTCAAAGAAGACAACACGGAGTGAGTGAACCAATAATTGAGATTCACGATTGATGAAAATGATTTTAAAAACAATCGCGTATTGATTGAAGAAAGAGTTTTGCAATACGACGAAGGTTTTATGAGAAAGATCAATTTTCAATCAAAATACTTTTTGTATTAGAGAATGAGTACACATTCGATGTGCTAGCGAAAAGAAGAGATTCGCACATCGAACGGTTTTTCTAAAAGTATTTTTCAATCAGAGATACTTTATGAATTTGAAAACATAAGTACACATTCGACGTGCTAGAGAAAAGAAGGTTTGCACATCGAACGTTTTTTCCAAAAGTATTCGTCAATTCCATTCCTGGACCAAGGTTGATTCAAGAATGAATATCCCCATCGTTTCTATCCAGCTTGTCACAAGCTTGATCTTTTGCAAGATTTCACATGTCACCCACCAAGAGCTTGTTAGATGTTGGCTCTGAAGGATTTCCATCTTCATTGTGAATATTTTACATATCACTCGGATGTTCGAAATACCACAAGGATAATGCGTGGACTCTTAATATATACTTACTTTCCACATTGTGTGAAAAGCAAGTCTTCAAGAATTTAGTGTCCTAACGAGATATTGTGGATGATCTCTTGGCTCTAGACTCAATAGTGCATTTTGGTTCTGTGTTGGAGACTAGGGAGAGGTCTCCTTCTTCAATATCAACAATCTCTAAGATAAAGTCGATAGATAATTTCGGTTCCCGTGAGAATGAAACAAGCCCTTTAAGAGGAACTTGAGTGGTTTGGGAAGTTTAGTGCGGCATCACCGGGTCCATGATGTCTTGTCTTCAATACCAGTGTTACCTTAGTAACCACCAAGAGTATATGAATTGAACCCGTTTCGCCCTAAGGTTGAATTGATGGAGGGCTATTTCTTTTCACCCTTTATCATTCATTTCTTTTTCATTCTTCAACCACTTCAAGCTTACCGAGACTTCATGACTAGAACCTTGTTGGGTTTATTCCAAGACTAGCTTAGTCTCACCGCACTCTTCCCATTCCTCACTTTTCTCCTTTTTTCAATATACCTAAGGACTCTACACTATCTAGTGGATTGTCCTCGGTAGATCCCTCCGGTTCGGCGGATCGTGGGAACAAATACCTAACCTCACCATCCTTATAACTCCATGCATAAAGTAAAATGGTCGGTCTTTTGGTACAGCTTCATTCTTCCTTGAAACCAATTGAAAATCATTTGAAAAACAATCAAGGTACTGTGATACGAGATCAAAGCATTTTGTACCCTAATAGTTTTGATCATTTAGAAAACCTCCCTCAACATGTGCGTGTGATTTAGAAATTGTTTGGCACATGGAGGCAAGAGGACTTTGAAATATTTTCTTTGATCACAATTTTCATACGAAAAAGCCATTTGATTTTCTTGGTAAAATTCTCCCTCAATATGTGCATAGGATTTTTGAAATCATTTTATCACATAGAGGCAAGAGTTCTTTGAAGCACATCCACAATCACAAAATCCATTAAGAAAACCATTTGAAAACACAATCAAGGTACTTTATAATCTCTTTTAAAAACTTTTGTACCTCGATGGTTTTGCTCCCCTCAATATGTGCTTCGAGATTCGAAAGCGTTTAGCACATATGAGAGCGTGTTTTGCTCCCTCAATATGTGCTTCGAGATTCAAAGCGCTTAGCACATATAAGAGAGCACCGCATAACCGAATCAAAACGATCAATCTTTTATCAAATTTCATTATTAAATCACAAATTCTCCCCGATCAAAAATATCAAACTTTGAGATTTTGGATCCCAAGTGATTTAATTAGGTTTAGAAAACATGGGAGAAAATGTGGCCTTGTTTAAATACTCATCCGGTTTTGATAAATCCTCCTCCTCAACATGTGCATTGTGTATTTGAAATCGTTTGGCACATGGAGGCGGAGTGCCTTTGAAGGACTAAAACCAATTCCATTAAAATAGATTTGAGATTTAAATCACGATCTCTCCATGATAAAAATTTCAAACCATTTGAGATTTGTAATCCCAAAAGATTTGAATTATTTAGAAAAATTTTAGGGAAAGACGTGGCAAGATTTAATTCGAAAGATGACAGATAGGAACAGATTTAAACATTAAAGATTGTTAGTGTCGTATGATAGTTTTTAAGAGATCTTTAGTAAAATAAAACAATTTCACAATCAAACAAGAATGTAAAAATTTCATTTTGAAAGACCTTGATTCTAAAGAAAAATCATACCATGACATAACATTAAATCTTTAGATCACCACTTATATTGTACAAAGCGGAACTTTTGTGAAGAAATATCGTTTGAAAATATTTTATTTTAAATCACTCTCCCTCAATCCATGACCGTAGTCGATAATTGAGTGACTCAAGTTTTGATAAAATGAAGTCCGTGATTTTCAAAATTTAGTCCAATATATTTTCAAACAATATATTCCATTTTCAAAACAATTTATTCAAATTTATTCAAAATTATTTAAAATGGTATCCCGCACAAAGATACGTTAGTGGTTGAGAAGCTTCCGTTGTTGTTGTTGTAGGGTTGAAGAAAACCGTCAAATGCAAGAAGACTTCTTCTTACGCTGCATTTTGAATGCCAACCGAGGTCCACTAAGCTCCGCTTTCTTCACTTGTCAAGAAAACCATCCGCCGATGCAAGAAGACCTCTTACGTTGCATTTCATGCCAACTCTCCATTGAAGTCCGCTTAAGCTCGCTTCTTCATTTGTCAACCCAAGATATAGTTACCCTTTCCTTTCGCATCCAATCATCTTCAATTGTGGGATCCGGATAGGGAACATTCTTATAACCAATATACCGCATACGTTAGTGAACACACATACAGATATATGGTGGTCGACATCACCCATAACAAAGAATCGACTAATTAAAGTCAATTCAACATATCAATCGATCATATAAATGTATGGGAATAATGTGTTTATCAAACTCTAATCATCTAATCCTAGCAATCATATCCTAGGCACCTAGTCCTTCAACATAGGTTAACATCATTTTAATTAAGCATATTAGGATAATTAAGAAAGCCCGTTAGATGATATAAGTTTTAAAACATTCTCCCCCTCAATCAATGACTCATTTTTCTGAAAAGGTTTAAAGGCGCTGAAGTCATTGATTGAGTTTTCAATTTTTACTAAAACTCTTAAACTGATTGATTTTCAAGCAACTCATTTTCCACCATTTTTTTGAAAAACAACAAATATTTTTCTGAAGAATTTTAGACGGAAAAACATTTGTGTAGGAACAACAGTCCTTCGACATACTTTCCTCAAATAGTTTTAGGATAAGTGCACGAAATATTTGAAAATCATTTAAGCGTAGCACTTTCCTTCTTTGAAAACGGGTTGCTATCGTAAATAATAGCAAGCCATAGTTTTAGCACGGGTTACATCAAGTAATCGCAAGCCATAGTTTATGCGGTTACGCCTAAAATAACTGTAAGCCATTAGATTTGTGACATGTTTAGAAAGAAATATTTACACCTCCTGCTCGAACTTCATCTATGGTCCCGTGCCATTATTGAATGACATTTCTAAGACCGTAGATGTTATCGATACCGTAAGACATGTCATGTGAAAACATATTTTTGGTATTTTGAAATTTTCTCGATTTTATGGGTTTTTTGAAGGTTTTATATTTTTCTATTTTCTTTTTTGGTTTTATATTTTCTATTTTCTTTTGTTGGTTTTATATTTTGTATTTTGTTTTTGAAAATATTTACAAAGATAGAATAGATGATATAGTTAAAAAGATGATGATACGAGTACCGAGATAAGGATATCGAGCAAGACGTCAGAGAAGATAGAATTCATCATCTTAAACATCCACCACCAAAGCTTCCAGGCTCTTGAATCAAGAAAGAAATTGAACCATCCGAAAGTGAGACTCGCGCTTCCCCAAACCGAAAATCCTTTGATGAGCAGATTCAAGCTATTTCAAGTTTTCTTAGCCAGTGCACAGAGATGCACACCATAATCATAAATCCACCGCTCCATTAAAAGAACGATAATCGAGGTTCTCCGCTCGGGTTATATCATCAAGTAGAAGAACAAGAACGTATCATCCCACATTTGAATACCTCTTCTCAAATTTCCTTTCATCAAGTCCAAACGATCCATTCCAAAAGGTGTCAAGAGAACACTTCCCGTGTAGTTGTTGAAAAGATGCGGTCATCTCTTAGTATAATGCTCAAGAACTCTCCCGAATACACTTCATAAGGGAATGAAGAACACCTTCCCATGTTCACATTTTTCTTCCCGATGAACGTGTATGAAGCTCAAGAACCCAAGTACACCAATATCCAAGGAAGGAATTATCGATAACATTGAAGAAGCGTGCCAAGTCATCGATTATCTCTCAGATGACAATCTCTGCGGATGTCAACTCCGGAATAAGTGATTATATCTCGAATCACCGATTAAGCCCTCAAGTGAAACAAATTGAGCATCCCCAATGTACACAATCTCTCCCCGATCATTGCGACACCATCGAAATCACCACATACTAGTGTACCTCATATCTTCGAAACTTTCTACCATCACTTCCCCACGTAGTTGGAATAATAACACAAAAAGCCTTGATGAGTAAAACCTTGAGTTTCTCTGCAAATCATGACAATTGTTTTCCGGATATCTTCAATCACTTAGAAGTATTAAGCTCATCAAGTTTACTCGCCATGAGTCAAACCTTGAGTTTCTCTCGCGGTACTAACATTTGTCTTCCCGGATGTCTTCGATTACTTAGAAGAGATAAGTTCATCAAGTTTAATCGCTTTGTGTTTATCCGTGAGTCTCCTTTCTCCTTGCCGGTTTTGATGATTCGTAATCAAGAACTCTTGAATGCCCAAATACTTGAATTTTGTTGAGAAGATCGCTTGAAGTCTTTGTGAGAATCAACTTGTCAAGACTCTCTCCGACTATTTATATCAACCCTTCAGACAATTTGAAGTGACCATCAAGAAGAAAGCCCGCTATACCATACTTGAAACCAAGTCAACTTCCCACATTTGTATCTTAAGCTTGCACCTAATGATGGAAGAACTGTAGAGAATTTATGCTTCAAGCAAATCTCTAAGTACTCACTACCCAAACAAAGTATGAGACATTAACACCTCTTGCGATTATCCACACCGTCATATGCGTGTGACATCGAGTAAAACAAAGTAACTCCTAATTGTGATAGTTAACTGTGTCTTCAACCATCCACCTCATTGCGGTAACTAGATAAACCAAGTCTTCAACTCATATTCTTAAGCCCGAGCAAGTTATCGAATAAGAACACGCCTTTGTGAAAGTCAACTTCAATCTCAAATAAGTGATAAATGATTAACTCAAGTAATCAACTTGAGTCAAATGTCCAAAACGAAATAGTCAATAACAACGTCTCGAGGAGTCATCGCTAACTAATATGAGCAATTCTAATTGGGATTGAATCGACTTATAACACACTCCCAATTAGTGCTCTTCCCAAACCGACAACTGCTTGAAAAATGCCCGATTAAGAAGAAGTCTTTAGATCGTTAAATGCAACTCGCCTTTAGTCTTCTAACATGTAGCGTAAAATGTAGAATGCATCAGACTCGACCTTCTTCAAGATTGTGAAGTTGGGAATAGATAGTTAACATCTTCAACTCACAAAAAAAAAGCATCCCACCAAAAGCATCCCAATTAACTTACATCTTGCAAACCCTTAACTAAAATCCTCCCAATCAAACAAGAACGTAAAGATGTTCATCAAGGAAATCAAGAATCGTGCCAGCAACGAACACACAAGATGGTAACACCAAACTACCAATCACATCAAACAAGAACAGAGATTGTTCGGAATCATCATGTTGTTTGTGTCACGTGAAGCATTAACCGGAAGCACTTTGTCGATAAACTCATCAATCCGAGTGAAGATGTCAACCAACGACTCTTAGAAGAGAGAAAACTCCATGTAAAGATGACCGATCACGATAAGAAGAGGCTCGGTTCTTACATGAGTTTAGAGCCGATGACCATTAATTCTCAAATATCAATCAACAATGCAAAAATTCACACTTCTTCTCCCTCAAGAATTGCATAAGAGATGCCATTCTTGATTAAACAAGTGAACATAATCCAAATGTAGTCTATTCACACTTCTCCCAAAAATCAAAGACAGATGTCGCCATCGTCATTATAGTTGAGAAAGTGGAATCGTAAAACAATCAACGAGAGTCCGGTTCACTTGATGACCAAGCGCATAGAAAAAGTATGAAGCATGTTGATGATAATGGTCATTAATAAGAAGATTTCTTCTTCGTAAGATAAAGCGCACCGACACGTATACTTTTCTTTTCTTTGAGGAACGAGGCATGAACCGTTGTGTTAATACGTCATAAGAAGATTTCTCTTCAAAGATAATGCATCAAACGCATACATTTCTTTTCTTTAGAGTACGAGGCATGAACTGATGTGTTCATACGTCATAAGAAGATTTCTCTTCTTGAAGATAAAGCGCATCGAACGTACACTTTTCTTTTCCTTTAGAGTACGAGGCATGAACCGATGTGTTCATACGTCATAATCTCTCTTTTCACTCTCTTAGCAAAACATGTAATCAACCCCATTATCATTCAAGAGACTTTTGTCGTGACACGGTGATGGAGATAACCCAATATGATGAATTTGACCTTGAAGTAAACTAACCCGAACTCGTGACTTAAACTTGCACATATGTAACAAAGAGCGTGTCGAGAATTCATGCTCCATTGAATCTCTAATTACTCTATACTCTTCAATCAACCAATCATCGAGTATAAGACGATGCCACCTCTTGAAAATCCACAATTGAATGTGACAATCGAGCACTACAACGTAACTCCTTAAAGTGATAGTTATTTTGTGGTGGTATGAGCCCAATTCCCCAAGTGGTAAAAGAAAAGTAAAAGACACCCAACAATAACTAGATTTCCAAGTCTTCGCTTTTGATAATAAGCTAGAACAAGGATCTCAAGAATCTTCATCCATCCATCCCGATACCTTCGATACTAAGTACACTCGCCGTGATGTTTCACTTCAACCTCAAATAAATAATATCAATTAACGCCGATGTCGCATCTTCTTAATCGCTCAAATCTAGCCTTCTTTGACATTTAAATGAACTTTGATAATGGTTTCATCCCGACCATGGTTAAAAGCACGTAACTCGTGAAACCATATAATTAACCAAACCGCCATGAAGACAACCCAAACACACACCCAATTCATGAAGTACACCTTTTATCCCTTCTTCAAACAGAAACTCGTAGCACCAAAGATCGATAAGATCTTGAAATACACTTTCCTTTTCTCCGTGATGGTTCCATCATTACGGATTTTACAACCCTATGGTTTAAACCGAAAAATAGATTCTTTCATGGATTTTACAAAACCAAGAATAAACCGTAAGATAGATCCGAAATGAACCTTACTATTATCGATGTTTCCATTGTTACGAGATTTTACAAGTCTATGATTTAAACCAGAAATAGGTTCTTTCGCGGAGTTTACAAAATCAAGACAAAACCGTAAACAATGTCGCCTTGAATGTGTTACGACGACTTTGGTTTCGTAGAATATCCGCTTTAGGGGAACATGCAATGGTTCATCATCTGCTCATTATCCAACATCAACAAAAACATCAACCATCCAATAAACACTTGTAAACACATCATTCACGGATTTTGTTGGTCATTGTCGTGACCACTGGTGAAGTAAACCCGATATGTCAAACTTGATCATGAAGTGAACTTCCCATTTGTTACTTAAACTTGTACTAATCCTTGTGAAAAAGAAACGTGTACCCAATGTACAAAACCTCTTGACATTCTCAACCGAGTGAGACACCGAAGTGATAGTTACGCTGTGGTTAAACGAGAAAGAATCACAACCGTAATTAAATAGCCAAGTCTTTATCACCCTCTATAAACGCCCAAACAAGTCATCTTCGCGGAAGGGTAGAAATAAAGAAGATGAGATTAGTAAACGTGCCCGAAAAATTTCACTTCAAAGCCAAATAGGAAATACCGTACAAACAACCCCGTAGTCATCTTTGATCATCTTTCAGTTCGAGCCGTGACAAAAATGATTTTCCATGAAGATGTATACACCAAATTGCCAAACCTCACAACGAATCTCATCATCCCATCTACTTACATCATCAAATCTCATTAACAAACATATCTCCATCATGAGGAGCCCATCATTTCATCATTCATAATTGCAAATTCACAAGCATGTACCAATGTTCAACGAGCGCGCGGTCTACAAATGTATCCAATATTACACAACACGATCCAATTTAGCATAACACGACTTGGTCCATTTATCACATTAATCCATATTTCCAAGACAAATCACGAGTCCAAGATCATTTAACATCGTTAGTACATATTCTCAAAACCATCCATTGCAAATAAAATGTGTACCCTTAATAAAACGTGTAACACATTTTTATCAAACATCCACTTGATAATTTTCAAAGCTTCCAATACCCAACATTCATATCCGGTGACATGCATAGGCCCAATCTTACACAAATGAAGCCCAATCCCCACGTTAGTGATACAACAAATGAGGCCCATGTTGAAGTTAGACCCAACGCCCAAATCCAACATGTGATATCAAAATACCAGATCCAGTTAAACCCATACGGTTAATATAAAGCCATGGTACCCTAAATTATCTCACATCATAACCTAATCTCATTCATAAAAAAAACGCCACCTTCACTTCACTCACTTCACAAACGCAGAATATCACCATCTCAACAAATTAACAGATCTCAAGAAATCTTCACAAACATAATCTCAACTTAAACCCATTTTAACCCAAAAACTCCATCTCAACAAATTAACAGCCTCCTCTTAATCCTCCTTCACATATCCGAACAACAAAAAAAACTTGTACGAATCACAACCATCTTAAACAAATATCTTCACTTAATCTCATTCACAAATACCTCGCCACAGGGATGGCAATAGGCACGTCAATACCACAGGGATGGTTATGGATTCGAGATTCGTTTTAAGCCACAAGGATGGTTATGAAGTAAGGAGCCGTCTTCAAGAACTAACGAAGGGTTCTCGGGTAGGTTTTAATTTGAGCACGTTATGTATTGAAAACCGAATAAAAAGAAGATTGAGACATAGGTCTTGGTCTTTCTTTGATGTATTCGAATATAAATTGAGGCAACCCTTAACAATAAATCTGTGATGATTCATTACTTCGTGTTCATTGACTCTAGATAGTCATGATAATTTTCCATATGTGAACCACAAAATATTGTTCTGAGATTGATTTGTATTACATTTTGTTTGAGTCATTAACGAATTTAAAGAAACGAATGTAACATATTTGTTATAATTCATTCTTTGTTATTCGGATATTAGCACGAGAAGAGAGGTTTTCTATAGATCAATGATGATAAATGTTCAACAAACAAGATCTTTGAGAGATTAAAAGATTGAACTCGATCTGAGATTTTGTGATGTTATTGAATTAAGCTTTGAGTCTCGTTGAAGTTGATAATGAGTTTGTGATAACCTAAGGTCAACTGATTATTTCATATCAGTTTGGTATTAGGTATAAGTCGAGTAGTGGTCAAGAGTATTGTTGAGGTAAACTGTATTTTGTGGTCGTTGTCATTACATCTTCTTCATCCTTTCTGTTTTCAAAGCAAGTCGCTAGGTTACTGGTCAAGTCGCTAGCAACATGTCAAGTTGCTAGCTAAGTAGCTAAACCAACTCGCTAGCCAACTCGCTAGCCAAGTTGCTAGCCAAGTCGCTAGCACAGTTATTTGACTCAATAGTCAAACAACCTTAAATCGCTACATTTCATCAAAACAAGTCGCTAGACAACTTTCAAAATAACTCGCTACTTGAATTCAAAGAATATAGACAACTTGTAAATACAAGTCGCCACTATGCTTGACACAAGTCGCTAGAAGAATGACCCAACTCGCTAGCATGAATAAATGAGTTTTCCGATGAGTTTTTCCGACAACTTTTCCGGCCAGCTTCAAATTTACCCAGAAACAACAGTTTTGACCCATAAAAATGTGACTTTGACCACAGAAAAGATGTCACAGTTTGCTTTACCCAGAAAGATGCATTGTTTGACATGTTGTTTAGACCTCATGAATCTGTCCTTCTCACCACAAAAATATGCATAACAAGAATGATATGACTATGTTCTTAACAGGACTGATATGACCAAAGAAAAGGACAAATTCATTGTTAAAACCAGTTTTCACCACAGTTAAGAAAAATATATCCGACCATAAACATATTTCACCACAGTTATAAAAAATTATTTCACCATAGTTTTCACAACAGTTTTGACCATCAAGAAATACCAATACAGTTAATGATGTAAAAACAGTTAACACGAATAAATCATCAAAACACAACAACCCTGGCTCTGGTACCAATTGTAGGATCATTATTTTTATTTTGTTTGATGATTCGGGTGGTCTTGGGAGATCAAAATACATGTTAGCCATTAGAGAGAGAAAGTTAGAGAGTTGGGTGTTTCTTGGTAGAGAGTTGGTTTACAAAAGTGAAAGATTAGATTAGAAGCACCACCCTTCCATGGATGGAAGGGTATTTATACTTACACAATACACGACCTCCTATCGGCCCGTGGATCGGGGATACAAAGGGTAAAGACCCGTCCTTCCTCCACGGTGTTGCACTAAACTATTTTACGCCATCGACTAACTAATAAAACAATAAATAACGTAACTAACGACAAATCTACGAGCTAACTTATGCTAGATAATATTTGGGGTGACCGACACTTCACTATGGAATTTTCTAATTCCTAACTATTGTTCTTACAAGTTAAACCTTCGTCAAGATTTTAGAGCTTGTTTGTTAAATTTTTTTATTAAGTTATTTCTAATTAAGAGATGACTTAATGCAGACAACCTCAATTTTATTGCTTAATATTTTCAGTCATATTTCTCTATTAAGTTACAAACAAACAATTTTAGTATGACTTAATGAATTCAGTTTTTTTTAATTAAGTCACAAACAAACACCACCTTAGTTTACAAAAACAAGCTTTAAGTTTAACCAATCAATTCAAGATCAATTCGAGTTTCATAAGTCTAAATCAATAAACTTAAACACAAAAACATCCGCTTGCTCATCAAATTGCTTAAGAAATGGTCAATACAAAAGGTAACCGATCATAGACAAAAGGCTACAATTGATTCTCAACAGCTAATCTTACGACCATTTAGATGTTTCCAACCAATCCAATTTGATAATCAAAAAGCGTTTCTATTACAACCACACCTTAGTTCCTTTGTATAATCAAGTATAATGGGTAAAAACAATCATCCATAGACAAAATGATTATGACTAGTTGAATAACACGAAGTTCTTTCGACCCCAACGATTACTACCAATAGCCAAACTTGATTAACAAATGTCACTATGAAACTTTAGCACAATTGGATCTTAGAATTAACTTGAAATTGAATTAAAACATGTTAACACAATCACTAACTAATCATATGATAATCAACATCATTTAAGCAAGTGTATAAAGAAACTAGCCACTCATAGCAAACATAAACATAAACTCATAACTTTGATCATTAGAAAACATGATTAAAAGTCTTACAATGCTTGGAATAAGATTACAAATGATGAAGTAATGATTCCCAAAGGATCGTGGTGGACTTCTTAGTGTTTTGGCCTCCAAAGGTGGAACTTCTGGAACTCCAAACTTCTCTGGATTTCTAAGGACGAATTTCAGGAGGTTAAGGCTTGGTTTGATGAGTAGAGAGCTTTGTAATTGAGGTGTGTCTCATATGCTCACAATTAGCCTCTATTTATACTAATTCCAAGGCCTAGGGTGTTAAATGCTTAACTTGGCCTCCAAGGAGTAAGGAAGGGACTAGAATACACCAAGAGAAGGACCTAGAATCGTTTGGATGCAAAGGGGAAGCTTAGTGATGAAGATTTGACAACTGCAGCTTCTCCAACCGGATCGGTCATACGACCAACCGATCCGGCTGGTCTTCAATAATAACACACCGACCGATCCGGTTGCGGGTTGCGACCGATCGGTCGGTTATGGCAAAAACATTAATTCCGACCAAATTCCAACCGATCCGGCTGAAGGTGTAACCGGATCCGGTTGGATCTTCTGAGATATGAAACTTGATCTTCACTCTTTACTCGGACTTGTAGAACTTGGTTCTTCAATCACTAAGGTCTTCAAAGGTACTTGGGATTTAGCTTTACTGAAACGGGAATCTTCGATTAGCTGCATATTTCCACATTTTCCTCCATTTCCCTGCACTTGGTTATAAATACTAGACGAACATCTCTAGATACGATAAAGTACTAAAATCACGCAAATATAACCAAATAACAGATATAAAAGTACACATAATGCTACTAAAAACATGCACAATCTGAGTGTTATCAAATTCCCCCACACTTAAACTTTGCTTGCCCTCAAGCAAATCTAGGAAAAACATCCACTGGTACCAGATAGTGATTATGAAAAATGTGATGCAAATCAACCAAGTATAAATACGAGAGAAGATTCATCAATTATGCTTATAAAGGTGAAACATCAAGATGTTTGACAATATCCAATGATTTTCTTGCATGATAAACATTTCAAAACACCTCACGAAAAAATAATGGAATATAATTCACTCAATCACTCATTTTTAGTGGAGTAACAAGATAAATCACACTCATTGCTCAGTCGTGATTAGATTATTACCATAAGCTTGTACAAGAAACAAAACTCCACTGATGTGGCGTGAGCACCAAGTAAAAACATCTAAAGAGGGCTTTTATTCGGGTTATAATGAAAGGCTTCGGGTTAAGGGTATGGATAAGGCATGGGAATGTTATGAAATTGGTGTTAAAATAAAAATGAAATCAAGTCTAATACCCGTGTTGCTAGTTATCAAACATTCCACGAACCAAGTAAACGATTATAGCTTCAATTTCTTCTTTTTCACTTTCCACAGCTTTTTGCTTTGCCATGACAATTGTTCTTCGAACATAGCACATTGGCTATTATTTCCATACTTTCAACACGAACTTTTTTTTTTTTTTTTAACATACATAATGCATAGCTCAATCAATCACAAAGGATGTGGTACTCATAATCATTTGAACAATCTTCACTTTCCATGAAACTAGCAACCAACCGTTTAGACATTGATATGGGATAGGCTAAGGTTTAAAGTGTAAAATCTTTTTGTATTTTCTGGGTGAAGCAGAAACGAAAGGGATGGCTCAGAAGGTGTAACTAGGGGTATCTAGTGCTAAAAATGAGCACTACAAATGGGTCCATGTGGGTGGTTAACTAACCAATGAGGCTAGCTAATATATCATTAGATGTAAAATGGAAGGCCATTTGGGTTAAATCCTAAGGTGCCTCTTTATCACACGAATTCACTTATATCGCACGAATGCAATCTCACTGCAGTCTGGTAATGATTTACAAGCACAAGTTCTAGAATAAATAAAATCACCGGCACACTCATAACAAAAATTCTAAGCATAAAAGATGTATGCTAATAAGAAATAGGCTCAAATCCTCACAATTTAGTGGAAAGGGTATAATATGTGTTAGCAAATGTTATCGATCCCAGAATGGATTGCAATAGTAATCGGAACACATCTCGAAGTTTCAAATATTACCAATTTTACCAGTGGAATGATCCAGTTATTCTAATAGATAATCCTAAAAGTGTGAAAACAACTAGATCACAAGGGCAAACAAAATTTTAAATTTAAGCATGAAAACTCTAATTTTTCCTATTCACCCCCCCCACACTTAAGTTAGACATTGTCCTCAATGATAAACGAACTTCAAAGTATAGAAATAGGGAAAATAGAGATGAAACCAGATATGTCAACGAGTTTATCAGCTTAAAATCTTCTTCATTCCTGGCGTCCACTAGAGAAATCATCACCTGCACACAATCTTATAAACAAACAAAAGGTTTTATTAAAAGGTGGCACCCCCCCACACTTAAGTTTAACCAAAGGTTAAAACTTTGGGGAGTGACCACAGAAAATCAAATCTGAAACACACGGGTTGCCTCCCGAGAAGCGCTTGTTTTATTACCGAGTCATCAGCCTGACTCGAGTCTTCCCGAATTTATTCAGCTGCAAGGGCAGCTTTGAACATTTTGTAAAGTTCGGGGATGTACAGGAATTCTTCACCAGTATCTTCAATATCGTTCCAGACGAACTCAGCAGTTGTTTTCCATGGAATATGTTAATACAAATATCGTCATTAAACGTTATTTATATTTTTGATCTTTGCCTAAGTTTTGTTAACGACA
>CM040244.1:50722588-50759623 GCA_022545495.1 Chrysanthemum lavandulifolium
TTAGTATAAGGCATAAGTTTTAAAATATTGTTACAGCACCATCATATCAATAAGTTGCAACCATCAAAACAACCATCAAGACAAACAACTCAACTTAGTATAAGGCCTAAAACAAGTTTGTGGATTATGATCACTTCACCTAAAACACCATCCAAACAAAGATCCATGATCACTTTCCGAAAGAAAACAAAGATGATCCAAAATCTTTAAAATTTCCCTCACTCATGCATGATCGAGTTCATCCTGGGAAAAAAAATATAACAGAAACAAAATATATTAGAGAGTATATCTAAGCTTACACAAAACCATACCAAGTCTTGAGCCAAAGAAACATAAATTTATGAATACCTCCGGGTAAACTTTAGGACTTCCCTCACTCATATTTGCGAGATCAAGTTCATCCTGAAATAAAAAACAGTAACAAGATATATTACGGAGTATATCTAACTAAGCTTACACAAAACCAATCCAAGTCTTGAGCCAAAGAAATAATAATTTATGAATACCTCCAGGTGAAAGTTAGGACTCCCCTTACTCGTATTTGTGAGATTAAGTTCAACCTGAAAAAAAAAAAAAAAAGTAACAAGATATACTATGGAGTATATCTAAGCTTTACAAAACCAATCCAAGTCTTGATTCAAATAATAATAATTTATGAATACCTCCAGGTGAAAGTTAGGACTTCCCTCACTCATATTTGAGAGATCAAGTTCATCCTGAAAAAAAAAAAAAAAAAAAAAAAAAAAAGGTAACAAGATATACTATGGAGTATACTAAGCTTACACAAAACCAATCCAAGCCTTGGCCCAAAGAAATAGTAATTTTAAGAATACCTTGGAGTAATCACGCAGAGCAGAACGATCAAGAAGACCTGCAACCAAATTAAGTAAATTATTTGATGCCCTAGTTGTTCACACAACTTGACAAATAATCAAAAGATTTCAGAGACCTAGAAAACAAAACACATCTAAATAGATCTATCTAATAATGACAAAAGAGTGTGCGGGTAGGTCATTTAAGCTTTAAGAATTAACAGTAAAAAAAAAAAAAAAAAACAATGCAAGGATGATGAACTGAAGGAAGGGGGTAAAATGAATATTACTAATTCCATGTCCCTCGTATTCAGGGTCCCAATTTCCAATCCGAATAACTCGTGGATAATATTGTTCATCTTCTTCCTCCATGCACTTGTGGTGGTAATGGTAGTAATAATCAACATCATAAAGCTCATCCTCCGCTTCAGGATTCTCTCGTAAGTCGATTGGTGATTTGCAGCCTCCAGAACCTTCTGACTCAGCTTCCCCTGAACACGACTTAGACTTCTTTTCTGTTATTGCCATCTCTGAGAAAAAGATAATATTATTTGGCTCAAAATGCGAGAAACATGAAATCATAGATTATACGTGGGATAGGTTCTGGATTAAAAAAGAACTACCTGATTGGCTTGACATCCTTTTCCCAGCAGTATAGTCCAAAGATGAGTCAAGAATCTGCAGCATAAAGGACTTGTGAGATATATAAACAACTTGTACATATGTGTGACAATGGAAGTTATATACATAAGTGTGACTTCCGAGGTTTGGAAAAATCAAAACTCTGATGTGTATAAAGATAAATCCACATGTGTTTCTATTGAGCGGGGCTGGATGTTCAAATCATAAAAATAAGTGAATCTACCAAGAGTCATTTTAACAACCGGCACCATCACATATTGGAAAATAGCATAAATCTAGTGCTACTTAAACTGTATGCTGATAATTAGAAAGCATGCCAAGAAGAGTTAAGTTCATTCATTCAGAAAGGAAAAAAAAAAAAAATAATGTTGTGGACCATCAACGAGTCAGAAACTCAACAATAACATCACAACTGATACCCTTTCAAATATTTTCTAGACTTAGCAAACACAAGAGATTTGGGTTCATTCAACAAGGTTAACAATCCAAAACCTGTTTGTGGGTAGTCTCCTTCCTAATATAATTTCAAGGTGTTCAAAATTATAAGCTCTTACTGAGATAATAAGATTAGAGATGCATAAGAATAGGATTGTATAGAAAAATGGTTCAAGGCCCCTGAAAAACAAAAAGTTTGTGGCAACTATGGACTTGAGTGGCAGTTAACTAACTTCTGTATTACATTACTGCTAAAGTCTAGAGGCTAAATTCTGTAACAGCTGCTTTAATTGAATGATTGAATTTGAAATTGAGAATCATCATATTTCACCTAGCTATACGGATCAAAACAAATAATAGTTGGAAGAATAATACAGCTTGAAGTAAGGAAGTTAACCCGTGAAGGAAGCTTTGGGAGACGAAGGCATGCTTCTTTAAAACCATTCAGGTGCTGAGAACAATCTCCCTTGATAGTGAGATTGAACACGTTACTGCAGATGGAATTAAGCAGGTTTTCAACCTGTGATCTGGATTTACAGATCATCGAAGTCAAGTCTCCGTCCCACACAGACGAAGACAGGGCAGCATTGCTGGTATGAGACAGATCAGAAAGAACAAATTGGATCATGTGGTAAGCCCTTGAGAGTAATAAGTGATCATGATCACATTCAGAGACTCGTGCCTTATCAGCAGTTTCCACAAGTTCGTTTATGAACTGAAGTGTTTGATCGAAGTGTTCGACCTCTAGGGTAAGTATTTTCTTTGCCTCTAAGTAGAAATCCATCGCCCCGTCATCACTATCATCATCATCAATATCATCATCGACATCAACATCAACAGAATCATCATCATAGCTGTAGTCGTCGTCATCCTGCAAAAACAATACAGAGGGCATTATGGTTCATGAAATTACATTCGAAAGCGATTGAATAAAAATTAAAAGCATCTTGTAAATCGTGATAGTTAATGACCTGAGATTGGTTTGGTGTTTTTTTTGAAATGAAATGCAACAACTATTAATCAAAAGAAAGAAAAAGATTTAAAACCGTAGTCAGTTTCAAATTTTTAGTTTCCTTGTAAGGGCAAAAGTATACATAGAATTTTGGTATATGTGAAATCGATGTTGAATTAGAATTAAAATTAGATTTTCCAGCCAAACATAACCATATGATTTTAATTTCAGATACAACCAAAACCCTTTGAAGCTAGGACAACAAACAAACACCATGGATATCATAATAATCAGTTAAAATTGATTTACAAACTATACATATTATATACACATAAAAGAAAAGAAATAAATTGAATATGAAAGCTACCTGAGAGAATCAACATACTTCTGAACATCAACCTTAATTGAGAGATTAGACAACTTATCGCAAACTTCGTTTAGCTCCTTCGTTACTTTTGACTTGCAGTCTTTGATGAGCAAAGAGACATCAATCGCTGATGATGATGACCTGTTATCACAGAAGTGACGATGAACACCGTTCACGTTCTCGCAGGCCACGCTCAGGATGTTGCTATCCTCCATGGTCACTGGACCGTCGTCGTTTTTGACAGAGATTCTCTCCATGAACTCAACCATTTCTTTGAACACATTGACCTCATCTTCAAGCTTCTCCATATTTGATGAGACACGATATGGTTATAGAAATATAGAGTGATCTTAGAATTTAATAGGGTTTTAGTGAAAGAGAACGCGGAGATGAAATTTGAAAGTTGAGGGGCACCTAATTAATAGTCGAATATTCATTCCTAAGATGGAAATCTATTCCCCAAATAGTGTATTCTTGTTACAAGCATGTTTAATGCAAATTTTATGAACCAACCTTCACATAGCAAAAACAAATTTCGATTTTTTTTTTTTTTTATATACTACCTCCATCCCAAATTAATTGTCCTCATTTGACTTTTTAAAGTCTCAATTTCTCAACTTTGATCTTAAATATTTTTATTTATGTTATATAATAATTGATGCAAAATATATGAATGGATTGTTCTTTTAAATGTTTTTTCATTGGTGTAATTTTCATCAAATATTACATAACACATACAAAAATATTAAAGATCAAAGTTGAGAAATTAAGACTTTAAAAAGTCAAATGAGGCCAATTATTTTGGGACGGAAGGAGTAACAAATACTAGTCATAACTAGTTTTTAACATCCCATTATTAACACGGCTTGAGAAAATAATAATTTTTAGATAAACTTACTAATTTTTTGGATGTTAGTGATATAACTAACTTTTTGGATGATAGTGATATAACTAGCAGGGTACCCGCGTGTTATTACGGCGGTTAACCTGTAATCAAAACTTTTGACTAACACATTATTCGATAATATATTTTTCGTGCTAATTACTTTACGCATGGCGGGAATTATCTTTAAGGGATGTCACACCTCCAAAATATTGTAGCGAAATGTAAAACCCTAAAAATCGTAAATATGTCAAATGACTATTTTGCCCTCGAGCTTAATAATTGTGGAATACGTAAAACTCGTTAATATCGTTTGAGACTTAATTCAGTAAATTACTTATATTAAATAAAGAGTAACAATTTATATACCATAAGAATATTACACATTATGCAAGTTATTTAGACCTAGTCATATGTACAATTTATAAAAGGAATTAAGACTAATTATAATTATCACAAGGTAATTAAGTAGTTTGATTTGGTCATCAAATTCCCCATAAATAGCCCAAAAAACGTCAACCCCCAACCATTCACACGTTTTCCTTCCTAAAATCCCTCCCTAAATCAATCACCAATTAACCCATTATACCTTTCCAAAAAAATTAAAACGAACAAAAAAAAAAGAAACCATCTTGCCCTCTTCCAGTTCTGTCGCCTAGAAGGAATGTCCAAGAGAAGGTCGTAGGTGATTGTGTACGGGCTGAAATCGCGTGTTTGATCCAAAGGTGTGCTTGATGGTGTCATTAGGTCAATGGTTGCTGCTGGTCGTGGCACATCAGGGTACTAAAGGGGACTCGTTTTGCTTGTTGCCTTGCCTTCTTCATCCTTGTCTCACGTAAAAAGTATCAACCGCATCTTATCATGTCCGTTTTCCTTGCTTCCTGGATTTGGTCGAGGACCTTGTCACCTATGCGCACACATTTTCTTTACTAAATAAAGCATCACATAAATACAACAATGTCACATAAGCATCTTTAATGACTTCACAAGATAATGATACGTATATAGATATGTGTATGTCGATTAAGTGAGGACATGAATGCTACATTTGTCACATAAATGGATATGGTGAGTCTTGCATGAATAATGACTTTGGTCACATGGTTTGTCAATTAAGGTCACGTGAGATACGAATGTCAACTCATATAAATTTCCTTTTGAACCCGTTGACGTGCAGATGTACAAATGGAGCGTTGCATGAAATTATAAAGAATGGTCTTATGAAATAGTATATATATATATATATCACATAAAATGACAATGAAGATAGCCATATAGGCGACCCATATGAAATCTGTTTTGCATCTACTCGACCGCCCATAATTCGACATAAACATGTTTCATCTATTTTATATCGTGCTAAACAAAATAATAATGCACAGTACACTTTGGCCTAGTTTTGTGTCGATAATGATTCTTCAATGGGGTCTCGAATTGTTTTTTCTATTTGTCGTTAAAATGAATTTGGATTTTTATATGTCTCGACAACATAAGGAAAATCACCTAAGAGTCATTTTAACTTGTACTAATCGAATTAGAATGGTTAACAACATAAATGGAAATCAAAATCTTGAGCTAGAGCTCCTTTGTGTAAAGATACGAATTGTACAAGTTAAAAAGGGTTGGTTTTGTAATTTGTAAAACTTGGAGGCCTATTCGTTAAGTAAGTAAAGACATGGACTAAATGGGTAAAAACATGAAGTCTTGCTATATTTACACTTGTGAACCTATACTTTGTAATATTAACAGTTTTGACCCTAAACTTGTGTAACTTGTCATAAATAATCCTTGAACGATAATAATACTCATTTTTCGTCATTAACCTAATATGATATTAAATACATTATTTATGGTTAGACCTGCTAATTATAGAAACCTGCCTAAAATAGAAAGTTACATAAATTGGAAAGTTACTAAAAGTGAAAACCTGCTAAATATGGAAAGCCGTCTAAAATGAGTAATTTGATCTTAATAAGCGTTATCTAATTCATAGGTTCCGGACGGCGGGATTAATTCATCGTGTGACTTACGTTTCTACTTTGCTTGCTTCGAATGAGGTGCGGATATTCTATCCCTTTTTCAAGAGGGATTTCTCATGACTTTTCGATCCTTGACTTTACTCCACTTATGATACCCTTGCTATGATTCCCTTTACTGTGATACTTTTATACGATTTTGTTCGCTATGATATTCGTTTGTTATGATTATGAACTTCTGATTATGAACCTTATGATTATGAACCTTATGATTATGAACCATCTAATTATGAACCATCTGATTATGAACTTATGTTATGGAAATCTGATATGAACCTTTGATATGAACCCTTATGATATGATTATGCTTGACCCTTCAGTTTGATACCCGAGCCAAATATGTTTCCTAGTCATGGAGGTACCATGACCATGTCATTGATGCACCAATGGCATGAATCCAGTGTGTACGAGTGATGTTACACACCGTCCCCTTTCTGTTATATGATTATGAGCTCAAGATATATGTTTGGCCACTATGTTTCTACGGGGGCGTATGGATGCATCCTAGATATGTTTTGATATGATATGATATGATATGATTTATATGGTGAATGATGTCGTGTGCAATACGCGTCTTCACAGTCTAGGAGCTAGCTACTCCATTGGTTACTGAGGTCTCCCCTCCTATTATATATGGTATTCCGAGGTCACCCCTCCGAATACAATGGCTACTTATGATATGATATGTTTTCGGGCTCGTGGTAGATTTCTGACAACCCTTACACTTTTGATATACCTATATTGTACCTTTCGTATTCCCCAACGCACCATAGTCTCGTATTAAGCTGTTAATTACTCAAGTACCATATATGACTCACTCTTACCAAGATATAGATACTCCATTGCATTGATCGTCACACTCCCATTCCGTTACTTGGACTATCGTTCCATTCACGCACGGGTTATTACATGATTATTGAATTTGTTTATTCTTTTACATGTTTATGTGACTACCGCTTACCATGCTACGATATGATTAATATGTTTATATGTGATTCACATGTTGTCATCTGATTATATGTTATCTTACCGTTATGTGACCTCTTTGATCCGTGTGGTGACCATGCTAGTGTGTAATCGATTGTCTTGTATGTTTATTATGTATACTTCGTTCAGTTAATCTCGTGAACTTTGACTATCCGTTAGTATCCCTATCTGCCTATGGTTGACCTGCCATGTTTACATTTCTGCTTATACTACTGTTGATTGGGTAAATGGTTCAACTTATGACGTATGGCTTGTTAACTTGTTTAATTGCCCTGCTATGTCCCTAGTTCATTTAATTATAGTGTTCATACTGTATTCCTACTTGTTACGTGTGACTGCCATGTTTTGACTGCTGTTAGTACTTCCGCTATTATGATACTGGTTATGTTTTCAACTAAGGGTTTTGACCTGTATGATTGTCATGCTCACTTATTAATTAATTGCTTCCGCTTTCCTGTAGATTTCTGTTTGACTTGTATGTCTTCTGATTTCCTGAATTGATTGTATGCCATATATGCTGTGTGGATGCGACGCCTGCTATGCTTGTTTATGTTTCAGTACTTGTATGTCTGGTTCGTATGTGCTTGTATATATGTCATCGATGCTTTGCTTTGCTTCATTCTCCTTGACTCATTGTTCTCATTTCGCTGCGACCTTATTATCAGTTTCCTTATTTCATTTCGTACTTCTGATTTTATTTAGCTTTCGTTTTGTTATATCTGTTCACTGTGCTTTTTAAGCTCAGCCGCATTTCTTTTCCTGCGGCAGGTTTTAGGTTTGAAGATGGGCTTTGATGGGCTGAGAGTTGGATTATCTGAGTGGACCAACCCTAGTTACCTTATTATTTGGACTTATTTTGTCGGGCTATTGTGTGGAAAACTAGAAGGGGGGTTGAATAGTTTTACCAATTAAAACTTCCTTTTAAACTATTTAGATCGACTTATGTCAATCTATTTGGTTGTGTGTGTTGGATGTTGATAAACAAGCATATAAAGATATGTAATGAAAAGATAAGAGTAAGAAGCACAAAACCACAACGCGAGTATTTATAGTGGTTCGGCTACAAGGACACCTTCCTTGCCCTACTCCACTCCCGAGTCACCTACTCGAGAGTTTGTAAACACTACACCAATCTCCTTATGGCGGAGAAGCCTTCACAACGTCGCTTAACCTTTTTCCGGTACAAAGCTAAATACCGAGTTCTTTCACACCAAGGCGAACCACACCTAACACAACGTCGCCTACCCTTTATACGGTGCTAGGCTAACCACCGAGTTCTTTCACACCTTAGGTGAACTACACCTTCACAACGTCGCCTACCCTTTATTAGGTACTAAGCTAAGAACCTAGTTCCATTGCAATAGAGGAACTACTACCACACTACACCAACGACTAATCCCAAAGGAGATCTACTCCTTTACAACATCATCAAGGACATCAATATCCTTGGATCTAATGCTAGTCTATCTAGTACATCGAAACACACCATATCGAATGTACATCTAAGGCACCTTTCGCTAATGCCTTTGATTAGATCTACAAGACACCTTTCACTAATGTCTTGTGTCTTCACTTCTAAGCACCTTTCACTAATGCTTCTTGTCTTGACTTCTAAGCACCTACCACAAGTGCTTATCCTATAGCGATAGATACCTTTCACTAATATCTTCGTCTTGACGCTTGAGACATCTTTCACTAATGTCTTCAACACTACACTTCTTTGAAGAAAGAAAGGGATCATAAACAAGAGGACTTCAATAGCCTTGATGATGAGGAAGCATGGCAACTCATGGACTTGAGCTTGCTCGACTTCAAAGGTGGTGATCTTGCCTTTAAGAGGAACCTAAAAGATTACACAAAGACAAAACTACAAACATAGATCTCTTGGATCTAAAGTTAGTGAGATTTAACTCAAGGGAGAAAGTATGTTGGAGAGGGGTTAGATACAATGAAGAAATGGCTCACTATTTATAGAGGAAACATCCTACTGTTTCCCCGGATCCCACGGATCCCTACCACAATGGATCCGGCTAGCACAAAGCCAGGGATCCGTGGTCCGCTCCTCTTTGCCCATGGGTATTTTTGGTTATGGGTTATGGGTTGATCCATGGTTTTCTTTCTAGATACAATGTATCTTAAGGATACAATGAACTTGGTTAAGTGGTATATATAAAACCATGGGTCAAAAACCATTTGCTAATATTTACCCATTTAGTATATACTTGTATTTACCCAATTTAGCATACACTTAGTTTTTGCCCATTTTAGTATGCTTAGTTTAAGTATATGTTTAACCCAATATGTAAACACTAGTTGTTTGTACATATGTATCTAAATCATAAAATCACTTATACTTGTTTTAGTGTTTTATGTGAAAGCGTAAGTGTGTTAGAAAACTATTAGTTCAAACCATTTACGTATTTTATTTGTTTCCTTAAAATGATCTTACTTTTGTTATCGACAAAACATTAGAAGATCGTAAAATATAAATAAACGTTTTTACGGTTTATTTGTATTAACATATTGTTTTGAGATTTCATTTTATTTTAGACAAATTGGATTTTGTAATTTTCCTTGTAAGTCATTTATTTGAATGACTTGGTACGTTATTCTTTAAGACTTCCGCTTGTAAAATTTTAATTGTATGTTCTGATATGACACCAGAATGTGACACTTCTACCCTCGGCGGGTTGGGG
Source organism: Chrysanthemum lavandulifolium (assembly GCA_022545495.1). NCBI lineage: Eukaryota > Viridiplantae > Streptophyta > Magnoliopsida > Asterales > Asteraceae > Chrysanthemum > Chrysanthemum lavandulifolium. The sequence continues at coordinate 50,732,399 of CM040244.1, forward strand.
TGTTACAAGAAAGGTAACCGAGGGCGTGACGTTCATAGCACACATCACAAGGAAATAAATAATGTACTTTATATGAGACGTTTTAAAAGTAGTACATTTAGGTTTAGGAAAACATAAGTTCAACAAAATAGTTAAGTTACACATCGTACACAATAACAATAACTAAATAAGACCACTGAATCTACTCAAACATAATAAAGCCTTCAAAAAGGATGCCATGCAGATGGACTTGGTGATAGGTGCCACGTAAACATCCACGTTAATTACCTAAGAAAACATGCTAAAATAGGGTGGAGCATTTGGACCGACCCAACCCGAGAAAACGAACGATTCGACCCGATTTTGACCCGACCGAACCAAACTCGGTTTTCTGTTGGTTGCATTTTTCGAACATGAGGGTCGGTTCGGTCTCGGGTTGGGTTTTCTAAGAATTTCGGTTTCGGGTTTCGTCGGGTCGGGTCGGACCCGATTTGTCAACAATTATGTTGGTGAGTTCATTGGTTTATAGTAAAAGAAAGATTGAACCATAAGATTTTATAGCGTGTGTGACCACTGTAACACAAACAATGACACCCAAAATACGTCTACTACTGCCTAAGCTCATGACACGAGCGTTAACAATATTATAACATGAGTGCCCAATGCAAGTGTCTAACCCGCACACTTATTTGTTACCCAAATGAAGTTGCGCCCGTTTGACGTGTAACTGAGTCAACTCGGACGTTGAGTGTCAATCCCAATAGTACTATTCACAACATTCATGCTTGCCAATGTAATTAACAGTTCATGATAAAGTGGGCAAATAATGAAATCTGGGTTTTGGGACTTAGGCCGGTGCGTAACGGTTAATTTGTACTTGTGTTGAATCATAAAAATAAGAATTCAAGAAAGTTAAGTGTAAAATATGGGGCTATGAAACTCACCTCAAGCGAATTGTAAATGTCGGTAAATGAGTGATAGCACGTAAAATTATTCAAATATCCCTAATCGCGACCTAATGTAAAATAATGTGCCTTAGGTCATGAACATGTTACGTATGTCATGCATATTCATTTGATAAGTTTTTATCACCAAAAAAAGTTGCGTTTAAGTTAAATGTAACACCCCCATCCGAGAACGGGTCAAATGTCACATTTACGGCGTCAATCAGAACAACAAAGGCTGGCGGAAGGCTTTATTAAATAAAATATAAGTCATGAAACAAATAACTTCCAAAAGAAATACAAATCCAACAAAGTCTAAATAAAAAGAAATCTCCAAATGTGTAAGTCTTAAAACATAATCCAAACAATGGGGAAACTATCTTGGGTTGGTCTTCTAAGAGCTCCTACTATCATCACTCAAATCCAAGCATCCCGCTTATTACCCGACGAGAAAAGAAGATGCGGTGAGCTTAAAAAGCTTAGTGAGCAGATATAAACAAATAAATAAGTAAATCTGAATATGTATACGAAATGGAACCAAAAGAATTTGCTGAACAAAGATGTCATATATGATACGAGTCAAAAGAATAGTGAGTCATAAGGATCATAAAGAAATCAAAGAATCATATGAAAATGCCCACGTGCTCAAAACAATGTCTTAGGAATGATACATGCCCTAAACCCAAATATCTCAATTACGTATCATAATCTTGTCATAACAAAGTGTACATCGAGTTGTTAGCTTACAATGTACCAAAATTGAAATGTGGTGTATGACACACAAACCATTCATTAATCTAAACCGAACAAAATACCTAGGATTCATCCATACGCTCCTACAAAACCATCCTCCGTTAGTAAGGTTGGCACAAATACATGGCACCCTCTGTTAGTAAAATCCATTAATAAGGACTAACGGTGCAAATATTTCTCCGTTATCTCCTAACGGAAGAAAATATTTGCACCGTTAGTCCTAGGACTAACGATGCAATAAAATAAATTGCATCGTTAGTCCTAAGGACCAAGTGCACTCCACCGCCACATCCACCCACCACCACCCACCGCCACCACCGCCACCACCCACCGCCACCACCGCCACCCCGCCACCTACCGCCACCACCACCCACCTCCACCGCCACCTCCACCCACCACCACCCAACGCCACCACCCCCACCGCCACCGCCGCCACCCACGGCCACCACCACCACCACCACCCACCACCACCACGCCACCACCACTGCCGCCGCCACCACCTCCACTCGCCCCACGCCACCACCACCATCACCACCACCCACACCACCACCGCCACCCACCTCCACCTACACCTCCATCGCCACCACCACCCAACGCCACCACCTAAGGTGGTGTGATGGTGGTGGTGGTCATGACACACCAGTGGAGGTGGTTTACCACCCACCACCTTCATACACCACCACCACCGCCCTTACTTGTCATGAAGGTGGGTGGTGGTGGTGGTGGTGGTGGATGGTGGTGGGGTGGTGGTGGTGGCGGTGGATGGGTGGTGATGCGGTGGTGAGGTGGTGGCGGTGGAGTGCACCGTTAGTCCTTAGGACTAACGATGCAATTTATTTTATTGCATCCTTAGTCCTGAGGACTAACGGTGCAAATATTCTCTTCCGTTAGGAGATAACGGAGAAATATTTGCACCGTTAGTCCTTATTAACGGATTTTACTAACAGAGGGATGTATTTGTGCCAAAAAAAAGTTTAGGGATGTAAAGCGAGACACGGGACAAACCACAGGGATGTATTTTGGACTTTACTGTAATAATAATGATCAATTGTTATAGCATACAAAAAAGAACGCCATAAATCAATCACACCTCTATAGAAAGTGTCATGTCATTGGTGCCTCAATGACATGGTCATGGTACCTCCATGACTAGTTAATAGCTCGGGCAACAAAATAAATCAAAGCATATCCAAAGCATAACAAATCAATCAGAATATGTCCAAACAAAAGATATATCTAACTGAAATGAATCTCATATCAAAAGGGATAGAAAACGAATATTATATCAAATGGGATGGCAAACGGATATCATAACAATGAAAAAAAGTTCATTTATATGTCACAACTGATTTAATACTTATGGTTATTCAATAACATGTTTAGGGTTTCTCATGTGAATCTAGTTCAGTTTCTTATGATTTTTAAGACACGTCAAACAAATTCCTGAGGTTCCCTAATTTTAACCAATGACACCTACATGTGTTAAGTACTTCCTCAATTTTTTATAGATTTTATCTCCTAATTTATTGTGTAAGTATCAAATCAAAAATCGTTTTATCAAACTTGAAAGTGACACGATGGTATACCGGAAAGTTTGCATTTATTTAACATATTAAAACCTTTCGTAAAATTTCACAAAAATGCAGAACTAATATACATATTGAATATTCTTCGCTAAAATTTTGAATCCTAAATCCTTATGTTTTGAATCCGAAAAATCATAAACATAGACGATTTCGGACTCAAAATTCATAGATTTGAGAACTAATCTTGTAAAAATCAAATGACCACTTTACCGACCTCCAAAGACCAAGAGGCTTACAAATTCGAAAGTAGGAATTTTAAACTTAATTTTAGAGTCAACAAATATGCAAAATACTATAGTATAACTCTATTTACAGACTGGTTATGAATCTGCCATAATGTAAATCACCATCCACAAACCTTAACTCTTGGTTTAACCCTAACCGACCCTCATAAATTAGTTCTAGGGTTTCCATACTAACCTGCCATATTAAATGTATTATTAATGATCACCATTAGGGTTTAATAATTAAAATTAAGACTTGAAACAAAAGAAGGATCGGAATGAAAGAAACAAGACTCAACACATGAATATTAACGAGATGTAGAAACAAAATCATGACTAGGTTAGAGTTACCTTTAGGCCGAATCAAATAGGATCGAAAAAGAAGAAACAAAGCAAGCCCTAGCCACCAATGAATCGATCACCAAGAGGTTGCTACAAACCTTCGACCCTTAACCTTGTGGAGAAAACAAAATGATTGTAGAACCTTGTTTGTGTTTCTAATTCGATTGTAGAGGAGATGGAGAATATACATTATATGGTTTAAAAGGAAGAGAAAGCGTGTGGGGATAAGAGGAAAGAAGGAATGCCGTATTTTTGTTGGGCCAATAATGGATGGATTGTATCTATACTACATATAATAGAAAAATGGTCAAACTTTGAAAAGTGAAAAGTTGAAAGTCAAAGGTGAGAGAAATGTGTTGTCTAATTGATATTCTTACTAGCTAAAAGACCGTGAAATTCACGGGTATTTTAAAGAAAAGTTAAAAGCTACATAATATTGGTATCTTATGTAATAAGATGGTGGAACGAAACCTATAGACATATCATGTTTGATAAGGTAAATGTATGAGAAATCAAACATACAAACAATCCAACAATTGCCAAATAATAGTAGTTGGTGCTCTTCAGATGGTGAGTGAAACGACACCAAAAACAATACTCAACGTGGCTTGAATTTTATTCATCGCTAAGAATAGTAGTAAGATTATTAAAGAGTAAAATTTGTTGTTGCTTGCATTTCATACACATGTATAGCTTTCTATATCTTAATAATAAATTATGTAGATACATTAAGCAATAAAACAAAAACAATCATAATAAGTAACACAATTTCGGGTAAAAAAATTATTAAAATCTTTACCATAGTGGATTAAGCATTTTTATGAAAGGAGCTTATGAGTTGATTTATTATCAAAATACACTTCTTCAAATGGTATTTGGATTACCTTATGCATTTTCAACACGTATTATTGGTAGAATGATTAAAAAAGACAACACTCTATAAAAGATATGGTCATATAACAAATAGAATCAAAAGATATTGGCAAATCAGTTAACATAGTTGACCAGTTGAGAAAAACTTTTTTGAAACATAGGCCATGAGTTCAATCCCACCTCTTGGCTAAAGGGTCACTGAAACATGGGCTTATTATCTGGGTCTTGGTCTTTGAGAAGAGTCAATCGGCAACCAAAAAAATGCACGAGATCAGAGTTTCTTCATCAGTTTAACATTCTCTTACTTTTTGTTTCTTACCGATCACTTATTGCTCTTAAAGAAGGGGTAAAACTAATTTTCATTAAATATGTATGCAATGTAAATAGATAAATTTTCATTGGTTTAGTGGTTAACATATGCTATGAGGGAAGAGTCAAGAATTCTAGCCAAGCTTTTATGGGTTTTTAAGTTCTAAACATCCAATTGTTTTCATAACTTACATTTTACCCCTTAAACTTTCACGTACTTTAATTAGAAGAAAATTTATAAATTTGTTTACTTAGAAACTACAAGTATTCTAATTTAGTTGAGTGATTGTATATAATATACACTATTCAAAGATTTCAAGTTAGAGTGTTTAGATATAAAGACTAAAACAAACCTTATAAAAGTGTAACTCAAAGTAAATAAGGTATGTTTGACAAAAATAAATTATGTTGGTGTTGTTCTTGATCTTTGGTCTTTGTTGGTGAAAAATATACCCAAAATACAACCATTGAATGCATATTATACAATGCTTTTAAAACATCATTTGGGTAAATATGAAATTTTCATGTTTTTGTTGGGTAGATATGAAAATGCTCCATATATAAATTTGTATTTCATATGAATTTTTCTTTTCCCGCAAAGAAGCATTTGTTGTTGAACCATTCAAACGTTACTTTATGTGTACTTTGTTAAGATAAGTGGTTCTTAAGACATACTTTTGGTACGAACACAATTCGCCAAAAACACAACAAACGCAAACAATTGATGTTGTTGCAATTTGACAAAATATATTACGTTGAAAAATAAATGTCCAAAATACATCCCATATGACTACTTAATATTAAAGCTTCTAAACCACTACTGTAAAACACACAATGATATTACATATGCTTGTTAACGACCATAAACGTAAAATCCCAAAACAACAAAGCCTGAATACGACCGGCCCATAAAAGTCTTCTTAGTTACCTGATAACAAAAAAACAAAGATGATCAATTATATGTAGATAGAATAAAGCATAACTTTAAAACAAATTTCAAAACGGTTATATGTAATTGTACCTCGATCAATCATCAAACTCATCTGTCTCAGAGGATGCATTCATACAAAACTTTTCGTATTCATGGTGTTCTATAGCATCGTCATCGTCCTCTTATTGATCAACTACGTCAAAATCCACCTCATCACCACCATCGTCACCCGAGTCATCATGAGAATCTGTAGCTAATTACAATACTTAAGAGATAAAGGAAATGACGTTAACTTAACGTACTCAACTATGTCAACTAATTAGATGAACTTTAAACCAAAACAGTGCAACAAAAGACCAAACATGATAAAAGGAACAACTGAAGTTGGATTGGATGAAATACCAATATGTTAGGCCTTTTCTATCTTCGGCTCCAAAAGCTTCGTCTTGGCATTTGAGGATTCTCCAAAGGCAATATACAACCGTAATTTGTAGTACCTAGATCTATAGTAAATTCATTATATAGAGGAGTAATTTAAACCGTATTAAATAGTTTCCAGAATTATACACAATCTTATTTCAGTTATCAATATAGATGAATGGTGACACTGCGTTTTATGTACTGAGCCTTTTAGAAGCGTTTCACTGTCACAAGATAAGCATAATGTATGCATAGAATTGATTGTGATTCGCAAATCAAAAAAGCATATTGCCTAAAATAAGTTTTTGTTTCATTGTAGTATAATAAGATATGCATAACATACTGATTGTCTGATTGTGGAGATGAGATTTCGAAAATATCTTTTGCACGTTACAAAATTACAATACATTCCATATCTATGGTTATTAATACTTACTCTACTTCAAATATGTCAAAAGTCTTTCATGCAAAGATCGTTGCTCAATTAGAGAAAAGTTCAATTGCTTACTCTTATTTTGATGTTTACTAAGAGACAAATCCTTACCATCCATCTAATTTGATCAAATGGTGAGGATTAACCTAAAATTTAATAGACAAACATAAGTCCATGCTTTTTCTTCTTTTTGTCTTTCTTTTTTATTCACATTTTTTTTAATTCACGTTTTTTTAATTCATTTTTATTTAATTCGTGTTTTTTTCTTCGCTTTCATACGTTTTCATCTGTTTTCATACGTTTTCGTCCGTTTTCATATGTCTTCGTCTGTTTTCATACGTTTTCGTCCATTTTCAAACGTTTTCGTCCTTTTTCTTACTTTTCGCCCATTATTCATACATTTTCATCCATTTTTAAATGTTTTGGCCGTTTTCAGACGTTTTTATTCGTTTTTGAATATCACAAGTGATATTCTGTGATATTCAGAATATCACAAGTGATTTTCAACTAATGTTTTGTAACATGAAAATCACAAGTGATATTCGAATATCATAATATTCGAATATCACTTGTGATAGTCGAAACATATGAAAATGGACGAAAACGTAAGAAAACGGACTAAACGTATGAAAGCTTAAAACACGTTTGAAGCGGACGAAAACATATGGAAATGGGCAAAATGAAAGCGATGAAAATGTATGAAACGAACGAAAACGGACGAAAAAGGACGAAACGAACGAAACAAATGAAACGCGTGAAAACAGATGAAAGCGTGAAAGCGAAGAAAAACGTGAATTAAAAAAAATAAACGTGAGAAATATAAAAACATGAATTTAAAAAAAAGAAAACATGAATTAAAAAATTAAAGACAAAAAAATATGTGAATAATAAAGAAAGACAAAAAGATAAATAAAAAAAACTAAAAATAAAACATGGACTTAAGTTTACCTTTTAAATTTTTGATTAATCCCCACTATTACTTCAAACTATTTGAATGGTGAGAATTTATTTTTGGTTAGCATGAATTTGTGAATTAACAAAATAAAATGTCTCTGCTCAATTAATGTTAGAAACTTAATTGCAAACTTAATTTTAGTAACAACAATAAAAATAAATGGAAGCTTAATACTACGTAGCAAATAATTTCCTATGTTTCGGTCGATAGTATTATCAATGGTCTTTAATACGTGATAAACATTCTATTTATGTGATCCGATTTCAGAAACTCTTTCAAATACACGTGTCGAACTGAGAGCGCAAGTTAATTTTGGAAAATATTAATGAAAAGGAAGGCTCAAAACTCTGTTTTATTAGTTTTAATAGCTTAAAACACCCCATTACTTAAAAGTACAATAATTTATTCACATTGTACAACTAATTAAAAGCATATCTACAAAATTAAAAACAACCAATTAAAACACCCCTTACTAAAAAATACAATAAAATTTAATAATGTATAATTTAAACAAGCTACAACATAATCCTAAATATAAAATAATTAAACACACTAATTAATATTATTTTTAAAACAGCCTAAAATGAAAAATACATGTTATTATACACATTATACAAATTAATAAAACACACAAAGCTTTATACAAGCTAACAAGTTGATGATACATATAGTTTTGAAAATCGGACCAGACCAACGGGTTCAACCGAGAACCGGTGTCGCCAACGGTTCGGCTAACCAATAACAGGCATCCGAAAACGAACTAGAGAGGACCCATTGAAACTGATACAAACTGGTGAATCAGGTCTTATCGAGATCTATTTCTCCGGTTAATCGTCACAGGGTACCCGTCGCCGCAACACGCGGGTACCCTGCTATACTATATATAAAGGAAAAATCAAAAGTAAAAAGTGAAAATATGAAGCTATTAATACATATCTAAAACCCGGTTGACCCGGGACGATTCAAACCCGGTGGGTTTACCATGTTTAATTTGACCGTTTGACCTGACTGTCGGGTTGACTCGGTTCATCGATTTTTGACGGGGCTGCATTCAACCGGTTGAACCACTTGAGTCGAACAGATTTCAAAACATTATGTTTAATCTCAAATCTTCAAACTTTTATTATTTTTCATTTAAAATCCTTAAACTTTTTTTAACACAAAACATTATGTTTGAATATAGAGACACATCGTTTAGTGTTAAAAAAAGTTTAAGGATTCTAAATGAAAAATAATAAAAGTTTGAAGATTTTGGGATTGAACATAATGTTTTGAAACCCTGTTCGACTCGGGTGGTTCAACCGGTTGAACAGTTCCCCGTCGAAAAACGGGTCGGTTTAAACCGAGTCAACATGACAGGTTGGGTCAAAACGGGTTTTCTTAAAAAACGATTATAATGTTTTAGAATTAAGAGAAAATATGTGCCGTTTAGTGCACATTTAACTTTCAATAGGCTAAATACGCCCATTTAAAAAAAAGATAGAGCTAAATGTGCCCAAATCTTTTACAAAAATAGCCAAAATTAGCCCATTTTTATTTTATTTTATTTTGGGCTAATCACATTCATGCTAATTTTGGTACTTGCGTTCTTCTTAACAACGACAACATTAATCCATCTTTGTTAGTTTTTACGCGACAAGTAACGTGTGTTGTTAGTTTTTATCTCATAACTGATGTAATGTTTACTTTCACTTTCATTAAATGATTTTATATGTTGTTTGATAGATGTTAAGAATTTTTTCTAGACTTTAGTTATCGTATAGTACAACCGTTTGCAATTGCATTTTCATCGGTTCATGTTTTATTTCAAACGCTACACAAAACACTCACCACAATATCACAAATCATTAATTATCTGATGCTAGAAACCGCTACCGCTAAGCACGAGTACTCGCCTAGTCTTCTTAAAGGTTAAGTGATTTGGTCTTGTCTTCTTATTTTTCAAAACGTGTGACTAAGCAAGGAAATAGTGAATTTGTTCTTATCAAAAGAAGAAAACATATGGAATTATAAAGAGTGTGTAGTTTTTGTAGTATCTTAGGATTAGGATTTATATCTGTATTTTATTACATAATATAAGGTATTTATGTTACTTAGTTGTTTATTTAAACCTTATGGTATAATCAAAATGATAATAAAATGTTAAGTTCAATGCGTTATATTAAATATGAAAAATAAGATTTTACGTCGAGTTTACACAAAATTTACTATTTTTACAAACTTTCAAAAATGGTCAAGTGGTATACTTTGGTTTAAATTGCTCATTATTACAGTTTTTTGAGAAGTTTCAACTTCCGGTAATAGTGGACTATGTGGGCTTCAAAAGTACTTTATTGACCCGGACTCATTTGGACTCGAACATATAAATAAATGACCATTTCAGGTTCAGGCTTTTTTCATCGATTCTGGGCAGTTTTCAGGTGACTTTGGGAGGCCATAAGTTATTCGTTTTACTCGATGATATTATTATACCATATCGGATCCTATCTATGAGAAAAATTGACCCGAATATAGTCACTCAGAAAACAGTTTCGACACATGGTTTATTTTTGGGACTGTTGAACTGGTAATTTTAATATTTTGTGGTAACTTCGTTTTAACGTATCTTTCTCGTTTTAGCTTCGTTTTTAGTGATTCAAGCGACCAAATTTTCCTTATTAAGTCTATTTTTTATTGTTTTAGTCAAAAGTCATAAAATATAAACTTAGTTTTTTGCGAAACACATTTTAGGACAGCAGGTACAATTTTATCGTATCGTAACTTCAAATTAAAGTATCTCCTTCATTATTGGTCCGTTTTTAGTGATTCAAGCAGACACGTTTACGTTATTGAGTCTATTTTCTATTTTCATACTCCTAATCTACTATTCTAATGTTCATTTTTCTGTAAAATCCAATTTGGAACAGCCACTATTTATTTTTTGTATAAACCACTTTTAACACATTTTTACTACTTTAATTACTATAAATCACAACTCCAACTTCACAAATCCATTCAACCTATTTTTTACCATCTTTAATACTCAACAACTTCAACTAACCTAATTCCCTTCCACCAATTATCAAGAATATAAATCACAAATAAAACATAATAACTTATTTTTAGCACATAAAATCATGTCTTTAGCATATCAAATCATATTTTTGCATATCACTTTTCAAACACAATATTTTACACAACATATTATGGTGATAATTTTTATATGTAAATAATGTATATGTGTATGTAATTCGTTAGAATTAAATGGTAAGAACGTTTCCTTACAAAGATGTGATGGAATTAATTATATGATCACTATATGAACACTATTAAACCCAATGTTTCCAAATACTTGCATTAATAACCTCCAATAATATTACCCACCTTAACAAAACCCTTGTTGCTTCCAGTTACCCAAGATCCTTAAGTATTACCCTAAACCTTCTTGAAATCACTTGAAAGAATTTTGGAAATGAATTGGTGTGGTGGTTTGATGTTTGGCCGAACACAACAAAGAGAGGACGAGGAAATTTGCTTGAAATTTTTGTGTGTGTGTAATGTGTGTATACTTGCTAGTTTATTAATGCCTAAAGTAGAAAACCTTAAACATAAATCCTATACTTATTTGGTGTGTTTAGTTTTGGAAACATTGGTATTAGTGAAATCTACCCAAAACTGGTTGGTTTTGTTGATAAGGTTTAGAGATTTATAGATTACATGCATACATTTAGTAAGCATAGGAAAAATAGGAAAAAATGTGTAATGCAAAGTGGGTAGTGTTTAATTTTGTAAAAGTAATTATAGTTTGAGAGTATATATTGTAATTTATGAGTTAATACGCATGCATGCATCCACTAATGAAAACGTGTTTACGTAGACGGTTTACGTAAAAATGGTAATGCACATACGTAATACTTATAAAATGATCGTAATAAGTTTATTGTGAGTAGACTATACTTAGTCTAGCGTTGGTACGTGTTCTATAATATTATATGTTGTATGCGGGATAACTTCCCGGGTTATGAGTTAATGGAACACGTAAACTTGCAAAATGAAAAAACTCGAGTTATAAAGTAAGTATTGACTTTTGAAAGTGTGGGTTGTCACAAGGGAATAGCTTTATCGCGATACAATGGCTATACGAAAACAGCAGTTAATAATATTACGAAGTTGTGACGATTGATGGTGAATATATATTTGCTAGTCAATTAATGTTGTGTAATATTCGTCACAATATTATGTAACGTGTAAATATAGAGTAGTATACATTTGTTCCTTCAAATGGCATATATAGATTGATCATAACGTTCTTTTATTCTGATGACTTAAACATTTTAGTAGGATGTTTTAAGTCACTGATATATATAGGCGGGAAACATCTTAGGAAGATAAATGTAAAGTATTTATCAAAAGTCAAAGATGTACTACAATTAGTAAAAATGCATAAATATTTGTCAACATTGTTCCTTAAAGTATGTCGGATAACATAATATGAATAGAAGCATTGCACTAACAAGTTAAACTAAGTTTATCTAAAAAAATATTATTTTCTCAAGCCGTGTTAATAAACGGCTGTTAAAAACTAGTTATGACTAGTATTTGTTATAAAAAAAAATAGTAATTTGTTTTTGCTATGTGAAGTTTGGTTCACAAAATTAACATTGAACATGCCGTAACAAAAATACACTATTTGCGGAATAGATTCGCTTCTTTAGGAATGAATTTTTGATAATTTATTAATTAGGGTGCCCCCTCAACTTTCAAAATTCATATCCCGCGTTCTCTTTCACTAAAACCCTATTAAATTTCTAAGATCACTCTAAAACTATATCGTGTCTCATCAAAAATGGAGAAACTTGAAGAAGAGCTCAATGTGTTCAAAGAAATGGTTGAGTTCATGGAGAGAATCTCTGTCACAAACAACGATGACGATCCAGTGACGATGGAGGATCGCAACATCCTGACTGTCGTCTCCAAGAAAGTGGACGGTGTTCATCGTGACTTATGTCAGAACATCTCATCATCATCATCAGCGACTGATGTCTCTTTGATCATCAAAGAATCCAAATCAGAAGTTATAAGGCTTGATGCAGTAGGAGAATCGAGTATCGATCGAGTGCCAAGGGCGATCGATAACTTCTCGATCCCCTTGCTGTGAGGCTGTCGATCGCCAACCAAAAAAAAAGAAACCGGTCGTGTGGAGAATCGATAAGAACAAACCATTCAAACTATTTGTAGCCGTTGCAAGGTAAAATAAATAAATAAATAAATAAATAAATCATACCCTATAAATACACAATACAAACACACTTCAATCCACAAATCTATTTCACACAATTCAAACTCAAAATACTTCTCAACACAAAATTTAATATGGCTTGCCGTCTCCCCATTCCGTTGTAGATATGCAAGTGTCGTTCAAAATCAATGCAATAACGACGATGAGGCTCGAAAAACGCTATTATAAGCGCCATCGAATTGTTTGACCGGACGAAGGCGGAGAAGGAACAAATGAGAGAAACTACAAGAGTTGCAACGACATTACTCCGAACGAAAAGTCGTGATCGACAAATTTTGAAAGATCAAGCCCGCAAAGATCGCGAGGTTCTTGACAAGTTGTGGCGGTGTGTTCGAGGAAGATAGCGTGGACGTATGGTCCGGATGGGCCAGAATGGGTCGGAGCCCTGCAGATCTGATGCCCACTCTACACCTAATGTAACACCCCAACCCGACAAGGGTAAAGATATCACAAATACAGTTTCAAATCAGAACTTTAAGTACTATACAAAAGCGGAAGTCTTTACAAAATTTCAAAAGAAAACATAAATAACTAAATAACCAAAATAATTCTAAGATCTCTATGGTCAAATCTTTGCTCTCAGCTCTACTCTCAAACCCAGATCAGCCATCCCATAAGCTCATCTTGAATGCCTAATACCTGCCGCAGGAAAAGAAATGCGGCTGAGCTTACAAAGCCCAGTGAACAGATATAACGAAACAAAAACTAAACAAAACATAAATACGAATTGAACAAAGAAACGAATAACAAAATCGTAGCGGAACGAGAATAATGAATCATTGAGGATTTGCAGAAACACAAATATACAGAAATCCGGAAGAACAAACAACAAATAAGAACAAACACATAGCATATTGATGACACAAACTGAAGCACATCAAAATCAACAGGCAATCAATAAATCAGGCAATTTAAGTACATATAAGTCAAACGAAATACCGAAAGCTAGCAGAAACAACTACTAGAAGTGAACATGACATTCACACAAATCAGATAAGTTACATTTAATAAACTTAACCAGTGTTGTAGCAGCGGAAAACAATAGTCAACACATAGTAGTCACACATACCAATGAGAACACCTTACAAAAACTATAATTAAATGAACTAGAGGCATAACATAGCAGATAGTAAGTTAACAGGCCAGACATTATAAATTAAACCATTTTCCCAGATCAAACTTTAGTATAAGCAGAATTTAAACATGGCAGGTCACGCATACAGACGTAAAACACAAGAGACAAACTATAACTCAATAGACAAAGACATAACATAGCCATTAGCAATTATCGAGCATGATATCATAAGCTAAACCAGTTCTCAGATCAAATCTTAACATCGCAGAGTTTTAACATAGCAGATCAAACATAAGCAGATAGATACCCTAACGGATAGGCAAAGTTCATAAAATAACTGAACCATCATACATACTGAACTTCCAAAACACTCAATTGTACACTAGCACATTCATCTTGCAGATCAACGAATTTCACATAACGATAAACTAACATAACATCAGATGACAGCATGTGAAATATATTTAAACATGTTAATCATAACCTAGCATAGTAGACAATAGTCACATAAACATACAAAAGCATAAACACCTATTAACAACATATAATAAGCCGAGCACATAATTATTAACACTTGAACATACCGAATCATAATCAGAATACTTAACATAGAAATAACAGATAAAGATTTAGTTAACTACCACGAGCCCAGAACATATCATATCAGAAACATCATACTTATACAGAAATAATCTTAGAAAATAATTTGGAGTAGCTAGCTCCTAGAATTTTGGGAAGACGCGTATTGCACACGACATCATTCACCGCACAATTTATATCGGATAACGGATCGATCTAGGATGCATCCATACGCCCACAAACATATATTGGTCATATAATATAACTTGAGCTCATACTAGATAACGAGATAAGGGACGTGGCGAACTTCACTCTGCGCCCTAGAGTCATGTCGAGGTGCATCATCGACACGGACATGGAACCCCATGACTAGTGAAATAGTGGCTCGGGTGTCAAACTATCTTAGGTCAAACAGTTTTCATACATGACACGGATCATAATCAAACACAAAGTTCAACATATAACATATCAGATAACTCATATCATAAGGTTCATATTCAAATATAACAAGGTTCAACAAATGTGCATATCAAAGTCTTCCTAACATATAGTTCAAATCAGATATTGCATGGTTCAATAAAACAGAAGTTCAGATAAGCTACAGATCAAACAATAGGAAAAGGGTTCATAGCAATGGCATCGGAAACCCTAATAAGTAAAATAGGAAAGCTAACGAAAAGAACATCATAAGGAACCTTTACTGAAAAGGTCAGAATATATGTACCTTAACGCAAATGAGAGAAAAGCAAACGAATGTAGGAACACGAAGATACAACGTCGCGTCTTCTTCAATGAATCTACACGGATTACGATTCGTATAATACTTATTAGCTCCTTTTATAAGCTTCTTATGCCTTTGTAAGTGTGTTACTTATTGATATCATGTTTTATCTTTCATTTTCTTAAACTCATATTTGGACCAGACTTTAACGATTTTTATAAAATACTTACTTAGCTCAAATGAAATCAAGCAAAATCCCAGGGGTTCCCATATGAGTTAAAAGACTCTACAAAAATTGGTGGGTTCTATTTCCATGCTAAATGGCCTATGAAAAATCACAAGTCCAGACCTGCCCAGAAAATGATCAGAAAATATACCTTAAAAGTTTACGCTTATTGGACCTGTTATAACGCCTTGGAAAAATCCCCAGAACTCCCAGAAATTCACTCATGTCATACATATCACCCCTGAAAAAGGAGAGCTCCCAATTCCTTATGGTTTGAGAATGAAAAATCAAACAATCCAACTAAATTTCAGACCCGTTTTCTCAGCTTTGACACTTGATCTTGTAAAATTCAAAAATACGACTTAGACAACTCCAAATTCGACCAAACCACTTGAAAAACTTAACTAAGACATAAAATAAACTTTCACCACAAAAACCCAGATTATTGCACTTATAAAATTGGATCTATAACACACACAAATTCGACATATGATCTTTGTCAGTTTTAGGGTTTAGTAAAACCAATATAAGCACATGTTTAACCTACCCAAACTCACCCATGACCCATGTAAGCCACACAACCTGATTTAATATCATCATATCAAGTTTACCCTTCCATATTTTCTGTCTTACAAAATTGTATACACCCTTTAAACAACCCATCGACACATTAATTAACCAAACGAAACCCTAGTTTTACAAAAATCCCATACGCCCATTTATAATTTTCCTAGGGTTCCTAGGCTTTGTTTCTTGGTTTAATGACATGATAAATGTTCGATTATGGTTAAATAATATGGATCGATACAAATGATACGCCAAAACAGATTCTATATAGTTTTACGTTTGCATGTAACATAAGCGAGACGAAGGAAGAGTTTGTTATACCTTAGCTTGCGTCAAAACCAACACCACGACACCAAGGTTTGCAGCCGATCGGATGGAGAATGGAGGAAAAGAGAATGAGCCGTGACTTAATAAAACTAGGGTTCCAAATTTTGTGTTATGTGTTTGATTATATAGTAGTACCGATCGGTTTAGGGCTTGGTGTGTGGGCTTCGGCTCAATAGCCCAACCGAACAAAAACCATGGCCCAAGTTGGCTCACTTTGGTCTCTCGGCTCAAATCCAACCCACGCAAACGAGACCACGTCTTGGGCTAACAATCGGATTCACAAGAAAATAAACGAGGCCCAACGATTTATGCACGTGACGTTTATCTTTGTCGTACAAATGTCGATTACATAAATATACTCACGTTAGTTTTTAAATATTCGTAAGTTAGGTTTTAATTTTGTTAAATGAACATCAATGTATTTTACGTATTTAATAAATTTTGATTCCAAGGGTATTTTAGTCTCTCAATACGTTTTATATTTTTAGGGTTTTACACCTAAACCCTAATCCATGTCCTATATATACATGACAGGTTATCTCTAACCCTAACAATACTTGTTATGCTACATCGCATACTAACTGACCGTCGGAGGTGGACCCGGGCCACGACCTCGGGTCCACTCTAACGGGTTCTCTTTGTTGACAGTCTACTAGGGCTCGAGAAGGCGACTAACGGCCAAGGAGAGTCGTTGAATCTAGTCCGCGCCGATTATGCATCAACAAGTTGGCGCCATCCGGGACCACGAATAAACTATGTTTCGTGTTCTCATATTACCGAAAAGCAATCAATTTCTAAAGTCGGTAACTCTAAATCCCTATAATCGATTGATTTAAAATATCATTCGCAATTAATATAATCGATTGCCGTGCATGCTTTAATACTCCACGTGACGATGCAGTGAATAAACATCATAATATTCATTCACGTGAATGTATTTATTATATAAATAATCTCATATAACATGTATACGATTCATGATTTTCTTTACATAAGATACTAGAAAAGAAAAGTCCGCACGATCGTACCTATTTTATCTTTTAGTCCGCACGATCAGACCTAAGAAAATATCCGCACGATCGGAGCTATTTTATTTTTAGCCGCCAAGTAATTCGGCGCAGAATCGCTTTTACGGTTGGTGCGCTTGTTGGCGCTCGAACAACGCGATCACGATAAATCTACCCGCGTAAGACCGTGCGTTCGGACATCTTTGCGAGAGAACCCGTGCGCGCGAACACCACGATGCTAGTCAATCGCCATAATGCGCACTGGACAAAGGCCGTGGTATATACATCTGCGATCATCCACAAACGTTCGAGTCTATGCGGTTACGATAAATCCATCTGCGTCTATTAGTCGCGGTCACGGTACATCCATCCGAGTTTTATTTTATACATTAAAAAACATAATTAATTATTTCGTCGATGACGCATCCCACGACGGTGCGCACTACCACTTCTTATATATTATTCATGCTATGTCCGTCTATTATTTCAATTCATTAGGTTTTATATCTGCGATTCGCGGCATATACTTTTAATCTCGCATTAAGTGTTTTTCGCAGATTAAATAAGTTTAATGCTCTACACGAGTAGCACCATCAAACTTGGGGGCTACCGTGGTATATACTAACATCAAGTTCCGTACACGTCACGCGGGCATATTTGGAAGCGGATCGTATGTAAGAGGTATTGCAAGCCGGTACAAAGACGGTTTAAATATTCGCACCAAATTGCCCGGGAGGCGTTCTCATCGGTTGTAAAGGCGGATGTAATGCGCGCAAGTATGTCTTCTCGTCGCACTTCTTTGTCGCCACGACAATACAGACCTGCCTACTGTACACGTCTTCGTCGCACCTCTTTGTCGCGCAAGCGGCACACTTATCTCTGAAGCACGTCTTCGTCGCACCTCTTTGTCGCGCACAGCGCGCACTTATGCTCTGAAGCTAACGTCTTCGCCGTACCTCTTTGTTGCGCCACAAGCGCCTGATACGAAGCGCGTCTACCGTCGCACCATGTTGCGCCGCTCTTGGTACAAAAGGTACGCCTTATCCGGGATGCGATCACGGGATCCACTTTCACCTCTGCGGACATGAGCAGAACTTAAGTTTAGCATAACATAGCCATGCGTTATCTCATACTAAACTTAGGGGCTTGTGGACGTATGGTCGGCGGGCGAGAATGGGTCGAGCCCGGCAGATGCCCACTCTACACTAAACCCTAATCCATGTCCTATATATACATGACAGTTATCTCTAACCCTAACAACACTTGTTATGCTACATCGCATACTAACTTGACCGTCGGAGGTGGACCCGGGGCTACGGCCTCGGGTCCACTCCTAACGGGTTCTCTTTGTTGACAGGTCTACTAGGGCTCGAGAAGACGACTAACGGCCAAGGAGAGTCGTTGAATCTAGTCCGCGCCAGATTATGCATCAACAATAACGAACAACGTCAGCACCAAAATCAATTGGAGCTATCGGGAGAACAAGAACGATGGTGTAGATGCATCAACTTCGACTACCAGCTTCGAGCTACCGGGGGAACCTCTGTTCGAGGGATTTTCCGGTTCTCGTACTCCCTCGTATGACTCTGCATGCGGGGAGCATTCAGATTAGATTTATGATTTATGTTTTTCGTATCGTTTTTATTTATGTAACGTTTTAATATATTATTACTTTTATTTCGTATCGTTTTTATTTATGTAACGTTTTCATTATTAATGAAATTTTATTTTGTGTTAAAAATGTTTTTTTTTTTTTTAAATTGAACTTGGTCGCCCTCACTGGGGCACCTAATCGTCGAAAGTCATTGGAGAGAGAAAGGCGGCGTGGCGGGGAAAATGAGGGATTGAATCCCTCTCGGAGGCGACCTAAAGGAGCTAAGCGAAGTTTGCGATAAGTTGTCTAATCTCTCAATTAAGGTGGATGTTCAAGTATGTTGATTCTCTTCAGGTAACTTTTTATTGATTATCATCACTTTATTTCTTTTCTTTTATGTGTTTATAATTTATATTTGTTAAATCAATTTTAACTAATTACGATATCCATGGTTCAAAGGGTTTTGGTTGTATCTCAAATTAAAATCATATGGTTATTTAATTCTATTTCATTTGTTTGTAGATATTAAGACATATGCGCCTTGATCCTTAATGATCAAATGATCTATGACCTTAGGTAAATGTGGCTAGAGCCACTTAGACATAATATTGGCCATGCCTTTTGGTCGTTTATACGCTTATTGAAAAGGACGATTACATGACAGTTAAGGTTGTTAAAAGGCATAACTGCCTTATCCATAAAACAACACAACCTTTGGTCATACCCTTTCAAAACATATATATAGGACATGTGATTTTTGTTTGTAATCATCAATACAGTTTACTTTTATGTTTTAAAATTCCCTCCTTATTTCTTATCTGCACAAATACTTTGCTCACAATATCTACACCAATACTGCATACAAATTCCTTTTCATTTCACTGCACACAATCACAGATATTCTGATATCAAGTGGCCAAGAAGTACATATCTTTCTAGGGGATCTGTTGGCCATTTCAATAAGTGGTATTAGAGCAAAAACACTAGGAGAACCCTACCAACAAGATTCCAAAGAGACTTTATTGCAAGACAGATACAAAGGGAGAGCAGCACTAGATTTGGGAGATGTATGAGACAATTATCACAAGAATGCAAAGCCATGTTTAAGAAGAAGATGTTGGATATTGAATCCTATAACCAGGCCTTGCCAAAACCACAATCCAATACTGAGAAGCATAGAAGGTACATATGCTTTGGGTGTGGTGTGAGAGGACATATCTCTGCCAACTGTCCCAGCAAAGAAGAGAATAAGTATGTTGCAGAACCAAAGGAGAAGACAGAAGATTCAGATGTTCAGATCACTTATCCAGAGTACATACACTTTTCCACAGATTTCATGGTGGAAAGTACTGATGAAGAAGGGTGTGATAAAATCTGGTACATCAGCAATAGGTTGGACAAACATGTTTGTTCAAACTTGAACCTATTTGCCAAGATCAAGGAGAAGTTTTCTGTTGAAAAAATGCATGAACAACATAAACTGATGTTTATCCATGGGGTAGGAGAAGTGCAAATTCGAATTGGGTCTGATATTCTTATCATTCCTGGTGTGTACTACACACCAGATGTTTCTCTAAACATATTATCAGCCAAACAATTGGAATTGCAAAGATTGGAACTTACATTCAAAAGCAACAAGTGCAGACCAGTCCCAATGTTCAGGCACCCACAAGATTGTTGTTTTGATCCAAACAAAATGAAAAGAAGACAGAACAAGTATATGGAAGATTTTTATAAATTACTTAAAGAAAGTTCCTTGGAGAAAAGAGAGGAGGATCAGAAAAACATGTAGGATATTGGTTATTGTTTTAATCAAAGAACTTGTATAAAGATTGAATCAAACAAGAAGGTTTTAGAGAGAGAGAGAGAGATGTGTGGGATACTTTCTAGAGAGAGAAAGAGATGAGAGAAAAAGAAGTTGTATGATTAAGAGAAATGAAAGCACCACCCCTTCCATGGATGGAAGGGGTATTTATAGTTACAAATACAACGACCTCCTATCGGCCTCTGGATCAGGCATACAGTGGGTAAAGACCCGTCCTTCCTCCACGGTGTTGCACTAGACTATTCTACGCTACTGACTAACTAATTAACTACATAATAACGTAAATAATGATATGTCTACGAGCTAACTTATGCTAGATAATACTTGGGGTGACCGACACTTCACTATGGAATTTTCTAATTCCTAACAATCTCCCCTAAGGAGGTCACCCCATGTTTAACATTTCAAATCCTAGCATTCTATTTTAACTTGGTCTTGAGCTCAGACTTGAATTCTTCATTTCGCAATCTTTGTGCTTTAGCAACGATTCTTCAAAGTCCGCATAGATTAGTACTTTTAGTGGAGGTCTTTGGTGCGATCCACGTCTTTGATGATCTTCGAGCTTTCATTGAGATCATCACCAAGAAATCTCGGATCACCCTTTATTGTGTTGCCATCATGTGAAGTTGTGACTTTCGGACCGACATGCTCACACTTTTGAATCATGACATCTTTCCATCGAGTAGCGGAAGCTTTACCGGTTCATGATATTTGCGGCGTAGTAGAGAAGCACGATAGAAATATCGAACCGGGTTATGAAGATATGCACTAGTCACGATTTCTTCAAT
This sequence comes from Chrysanthemum lavandulifolium, assembly GCA_022545495.1. Taxonomy (NCBI): domain Eukaryota; kingdom Viridiplantae; phylum Streptophyta; class Magnoliopsida; order Asterales; family Asteraceae; genus Chrysanthemum; species Chrysanthemum lavandulifolium. Next base: position 50,754,135 of record CM040244.1, read on the forward strand.
TAAGTGTGGATGCTGTGAGCATGCGGCTTTGGATTGACGTCTCAATTCGATCACCTGCAACCGTCCAAATGTACCGCAAACAACAGTTAGCAATAAAACACACGAAAGTGTCTTTGATCACTTCGTTGAATTGAGGTACACGGCCCACGGTTCCCCATTGATCGATACAAATCGCTCGTGATCGGTAGGATTCCTAAGAATCTCCTTGACGGGGTTTCGCATTGTTCTAGTTGTTCTCAAACCGGAACGTCTCAAAGAAGACAACACGGAGTGAGTGAACCCGACAAATTGAGATTCAGCGATTGATGAAAATGATTTGAAAACAATCGTGTATTGCTTGAAGAAAGAGTTTTGCAATACAACGAAGGTTTTATGAGAAATATCAATTTTCAAACAAAACACTTTTGTATTTGAAAAGAGTACACATTCGACGTGCTAGTGAAAGAAGAGATTCGCGCATCGAGCGGTTTTCCAAAAGTATTTTTTCAATCGTAGATACTTTTCAATTTGAAAACATAAGTACACATTCGACGTGCTAGAGAAAAGAAGGTTTGCACATCGAACGGTTTTTCCAAAAGTATTCGTCAATTCCATTCTCGGACCAAGGTTGATTCAATAATGAATCGCCCCATCGTTTCTATCCGGTTGTCACAAGCTTGATCTTTTGCAAGATTTCACATGTCACCCACCAAGAGCTTGTTTGATGTTGGCTCTAGAAGGATTTCTATCTTCATTGTGAATATTTTTACATATCACTCGGATGTTCCGCAATACCACAAGGATAATCGTGGGACTCTTAATATATACTTACTTTCCACATTGTGTGAAAAGCAAGTCTTCACGGTTTAGTGTCCTAACGAGATATTGTGGATGATCTCTTGGCTCTAGACTCAATTGTGCATATTTGGTTCTGTGCGGAGACTAGGAGAGGTCTCCTTCTTCAATATCAACAATCTCTAAGAAAGTCGATAGATTATGTCGGTTCCCGTGAGAATGAAACAAGCCCTTTTAAGAGGAACTTGAGTAGCTTGGGAAGTTTAGTGCGGTGCATCATTGGGTCCATGATGTCTTGTCTTCAATACCGGTGTTACCTTAGTAAACACCGGTAGCATATGTATTGAACCCGTTCGCCTAAGGTTGAATCATTGGAGGGCTATTTCTTTTCACCCTTTTCATATTCACTTCTTTTCATTCTTCAACCCCTTGATTGCTACGAGACTTCATAACTAGAACCTTGTTGGGTTTATTCGATTACTAGCTCTGTCTCGATCCGACTCTTCCCATTTCTCATTTTCTCCTTTTTCATCATACCTAAGGACTCTACACTATCTAGTGGATTGTCCTCGGTAGATCCCTCCGGTTACGGCGGATCGTGGGAACTAAATACCTAACCTAACCATCCTTATAACTCCATGCATAAAGTAATTGGTCGGTCTTTTGGTATTGTTCTTTTCTTCTCGAAACCAATTGAAAAATCATTTGGAAAAACCAATCAAGGTACTTGTGATACGAGATCAAAGCATTTTGTACCTTAATAGTTTTGATCATTTAGAAAAACTCCCCCTCAACATGTGCATATGATTTAGAAATTGTTTAGCGCATGGAGGCAAGAGGACTATGAAATATTTTCTTTGATCACAATTTTCATAGAAAAAGCCATTTGATTTTCTTTGGTAAATTCTCCCCCTCAATATGTGCCTAGGATATTTGAAAACATTTTATCACATAGAGGCAAGAGTTAATTTGAAGCACATCCACAATCACAAGAGCCATTAAGAAACCATTTGAAAACTCAATCAAGGTACTTTATAAATCACTTTAACAAGCTTTCGTACCTCGATAGTTTATTTGCTCCCCCTCAATATGTGCTTCAAGATTCGAAAGCGTTTAGCACATATGAGAGAGCAGCGTGCACAATTAAATCAAAACGATCACCTTTTATCAAATTTCATTATTAAATCACAAATTTTCCCCCGATCAAAAATATCAAACCCTTTGAGATTTTGGATCTCAAGTGATTTAATCAGGTTTGGAAAATATGGGAGAATATGTGGCTAGGTTTAAATACTCATCTTGTTTTTGGATAAATCCTCCTCCTCAACATGTGCATTGTGTATTTGAAATCGTTTGGCACATAGCGGGAGTGCCTATAAAGGACTAAAGCGATTCCATTAAAACAGTTTGAGATTTAAATCACGATCTCTCCCGATCAAACCATTTGAGATTTGTGATCCCATCGATTTAAATCATTTAGAAAGTTTGGGGAAAGGCGTGGCAAGATTTAATTTTGAAAAATGACGGATAAGGAGCAGTTTTTCGACATTAAAGATTGTTAGTGTCGGGTATGATAGTTTTAAGAGACCTTTTAAGTAAAATAAAATAATTTCACAATCAAACAAGAACAGAAAAAATTTCATTTTGACAGATCTTTGAGTTTTAAAGAAAACCATACCATGACATAACATTAAATCTTTAGATTACCACTTTTTGTTGTACCAAACGGACTCTTTTGAAGATATATTGTTTGAAACTATTTTAAATTAAATCACTCTCCCCCTCAATCGATGACCGAAGTCGATAATTGAGTGACTTAAATTTTGATAAAATGAAGTCCGGTGATTTTCAAAATTTAGTCCACTATATTTTCAAAACAATATTTTCCATTTTCAAAAACAATATTTTTCAAAGTTTTAGAAAATGGTATCATCACGATTATCCTGCACAAAGATATGTTAGGTGGTTGAGAAGCTTCCGTTGTTGTTCTTTGTAGGGTTTGGAAGAAAATCGTCACCGATGCGGTGAGACTTCTTCACGTTGCATTTGAATGCGAATCGAGGTCAAATTAAGCTCCGTTTCTTCAATCACTTAGAAGAAAACCATCTGCGATGCGGTGAGACCTCTTATGTTGCATTTATGCCAACTTTCCATTGAAGTCAAATTAAGCTCCGTTTCTTCATTTGTCAACCCAAGATATAGTTACCCTTTCCTTCGCATCCAATCATCTTCAATTGTGGGATCCGGATCGGGAACATTCTTATATACCAATATACATGCATACGTTAGTGAACACACATACAGATATATGGTGGTCGACATCACCCAAACAACAATCGATTAATAAAAGTCAATTCAACATATCAATCAGATCATTAAGGTATGGGAACAATGTGTTTATCAAACTCTAATCATCTAATCCAAACAATCTTATCCTAGGCACCTAGTACTTCAACGTAGGTTAACATCATTTTTAATTAAGCATATTAGGATAATTAAGAAAGCCCGATAGTTGATATATATTCGAAAACATTCTCCCCCTCAATCAATGACTCAATTTTTGAAAAGTTTAAAAGCGTTGAAGTCATTGATTGAGTTTGCAAATTAAATAAAAACTCTGAAACTGATTGTTGTTAAAGCAACTCATTTTACCACCATTTTGAAATACAACAAATATTTTTCGAAGAATTTTAGACGGAAAAACATTTGTGTAGGAACAGATCCTTGACATACTTTCCTCAATATATTTTAGGATAAGTGCACGAAATATTTGAAAATTGGTTTAGCGCAACACTTTCCTTTCTTTAAAGAGCGGGTTGCTATCTCGAAATAATAGCAAGCCATAGTTTAAGCACGGGTCACGATCAAGTAATTGCAAGCCATAATTGAGCGCGGGTTACTGATCCGAAATAAGCGTAAGCCATATTTAGAACATGTTTTGGAAAAAATATTTACACCTCCTGTCAATTTCATCTAAAGTCCCGTGCCATTATTGAATGACATTTCTAAGACCGTAGATGTTATCGATACGAGAAGACATGTGTTGAGAAAACATATTTTGGTAATTTTCAATTTTCGATTTTTATGGGCTTTTGTTGATTTTATATTTTTCTATTTTGTTTTGTTGGTTTTATATTTTTGTATTTGGTTTTGATAAATATGTACAAGGATAGAGTAGATGATATAGTTAAAGAAGATGATGACACAGTACGAGATAAGGATATCGAGCGACCCGTTGTAGAAGATAAGTCATCATCCCTGAAACTTTCACCACCAAAGCTTAGAGGCTCTTGCATAGAAGAAAGAAATTGAACCATCCGAAAGTGAGACTTTGGCGACTTCCCCAAACCGAAAATCCTTTAGCGCGAGAGATTCAAAGCTTTCTTTCAAGCTTCTCTTAGCCGGTGCACAAAGAAGCACACCATTATCATCGAACTTGCTGCTCCTTTTAAGAATAATCACCGTGATTCTTCGTTCGAGGTTATATCATCCAAAAGAACGACAACATATCATCCACACATAAATAACACTTCTCAAATTTCCTTTCAAGCGGCGTGCAAGCGATCCATTCCAAAGGTGTCAAGAGAACAATTCCCCAAGTAGTTGAATTGATGCGATCGATCTCTTTGTATAATGCTCAAGAACTCTCCCAAATACACATCATGAGGGTAATGAAGAACAACTCCCCAATGTTCACATTTTAGGTCACGATGAATGTGTATAAAGCTCAAGAACCAAGTACACCAATATCCAAGAACTCTCCGAATACACATCATGCCGGAAGGAAAACACCTCCCAATGTTTGTGGTAAACAATGGCTTTCTTCCCGATGATCGTGTATGAAGCTCGAGACCAAGTACACACATTCCCCAAAGAGAACAACCGATAACATTAAAGAAGCGGGCGAATCACGATTATCTGCGGGTGACAATCTCTGCGGATGTCAACACGGAATAAGTGATTATATCTACGAATCAGCGATTAAGCCCTCAGTGAGACGGTGGCGCCCCCAATGTACATAATTCTCTCCACGATGATTGCGATAACATCGAGATCATCACACACCGATTACCTCTTTTATCTTGAAACTTTCATTTACATCACTTCCCCCGTCGTTGGAATAATAACACTAAAAGCCTTGATGAGTAAAACCTTGAGTTTCTGCGGTCATGACATTTGTTTTCGGGATATCTTCAATCACTTAGAAGTATTAAGCTCATCAAGTTTACTCGCCATGAGTCAAACCTTGAGTTTCTGCGGTAATAACATTTGTCTTCTGGGATATCTTGATTACTTAGAAGTATTAAGTTCATCAAGCTTACTCGCTTTGTGTTTATATGTGAGTCTCCTTCCCCCTCTTTGGTTTTGACACTTGATTAGTAAAACATTATAAGCCCAAATACTTGAAATCTGTTGAGAAGATCGCTTGAAGTCTTTGTGAGAATCAACTTCTTGAAGTAGAATGTGAGCAAGTCTAATTGGGGATTAAATTCGACATTTCACACTCCCCAATTAGTGCTCTCCCTAAACCGACAATCATTTGATATGACTCAGATTAAGAAGAAGTCTTTGGATAATCAAATACAACTCGTCTTTAGTCTTCTAACATGTAGGAGAAAATGTAGAACCGATTGTAGACTCGGCCTTCTTCAAGATTGTCCGGTTGGGAATAGATAGTTAACATCTTCATTTCACCAAAACACAAGAACATCACC